>DWMP01000310.1:0-10002 GCA_018245295.1 Agara epimachia | reverse complement strand
GCATTAAGTTGTTTCCACTCCGCGTAAAGAGTTTCGAGGCGCCCCGGAGATGGTCCGAAGTAATTTCTGGAAAAACAAATGAAACCGCTCCCCTCGCGCTACAAAACGCTTTGCAAACCGCGCAGCCCATGTAATCGGATAATAAAAAGGGCAAACGCGGTAAATATAAGATGAGGAAGACAGTTTTACGAGCAGCACCTAATTAAGTGGTGAACCAAACAAAACGAAGAAGCCGTTTACAGAAGTGGAAACAGCGTAAGGTGGCAATATGAGTGCTACTTAACGCCAATGATATTTTGCTAAGACACTTGCGTCGTTAACGTTATGTGAGAGAGAATTTCTTGCAAAGATCAAATTAATCAGTCGACAACAAGTTTGATCAAAAATTCAAGAAAAACGAACAAAAACATCGATGATGAAAAAACGCATTAATAATTGCAGTGAAGTTGAACATATTATATGAAAGATTTTTGTCAGCAACAGATATATTATGATGCAAAAGAGAAATATTTCATATTAACGGTGAATGATGAGAGCTAATACGAATAACACGACGTATCGCAAATATAAAGAAAAGCATACACACGTATTATTTTAAAAATAAATAAATCAGCACGAACGCAGAGTGCGGGCGGGCCGTGTGCTTACGGCGAGTATTTTGGGCGCGCAGGTAGGGCGGCGAGCGTAGGAATTCGACCTCACCTGAGCCAGTCTGATTCACTCGTGCTAAATCAGTGCGCTCTGCATGTTTATTAGACATCGAAACGTTTACGTACGAATAGTGCTACGTCGAGGAAGTGAACGACAGTCATTTCTCGCGTGGACAACACGCGTTTTGCTAATCACTTGCGAGCACTATCCGAAACGGTGTTATCTGAAACGATCGAGTTCGAACGTCCGTGATTTACGATTTATTTGCGGGGCCCGTAACAATTTAAGGGTGTGTAACGTTTAATTCGGGCCGGGTCGCGAACACGGGTCTGACCCGAGGCGATTCATTAGGCGGGCCGCGTCAGAACAAACAAATTAACACGACGGGCGTGTTTTACTCGGTGATAAAAGGGCGCGAGGGCGATGGGCAGCGCGCCAGATGCGTGCGAGCGCGCGATAAATCTCGCGGACGGCGTCGATAGGGCTGCGGCGGCCCGAGCCCGACCACCGCCGCGCCACGTTCACCACACCATCGGTACGACTCCCTTACACTCGATGTGACCACACTACGTTCTTGTCTCTTTCAATGCGAAATCTATTCATCTATACCGAACTGTTAAAAGAGATCAAATTTCATCGTGTTCATGTTTTCAATCCCATCAAATTCGTCATTGACATTCCGATAAAACAGCTTTGGATAATCCATATGAAAACGGTTACCCTCCTACTCGGATCATTCTTTCCTTCGGTCTCAATAATATTATAACCGTAGTAGGCGTATCACCTGTACTGATATTGCGTAATATAATAAGGCAATGTAGACGGATATCGTGGGCGCAGACAGCAGGGATGAGTGACACTATGTACTTGCGAGTTAAGTAGGGGTGCGGCGGCGACAGAGCGAGAACACGACACACGCGGCTCGGCCGGCCGCGCCGTCCCCGCGCCGTGTAAATGGCTTCAGTTAATTAAGTTTAATCAGTGCCGCGGCGTCCTGAACTGCGACCGACGACCATCTGCCGCCCGGTTCCCGCCCACTTTGTATTCTCTATTACATTGCCATGTGCCCCCGTTTTATCGAAGAAACCTTATATCGGGTATCGATAAACAAAACCGTTGGAATAGGCTTCAGAGTGCCGCGCTAATATTTGTACGTATGCGACAATTATTTGTGATGTGACAGAAGTGCCACCCGCCACACCGTTTCTACCGTGAAGTTATTATTACAAGAATCTGTTTCGGTTTGAAGTGGTTCAGTTCGGTATACTAGAGGCGACCATCTCAGTCCTCATGAGTAGCGACGCATTTGTGATCGAACTGTAATTAGGTGGATATGAGATAATACTAACTGTACTTATATGGTGCAACCAACAAATACTAACTGGACTAATATTGGACCCATTCCTGCAGTTCGATTTTACTATTGAATACTCAACTACTAATTCTTATTAACATTAATTACTAAGTGAATTCACACTAATAGTCCCATTCCTATAACCCTATTAGAGGTTGGTTGCACATGTCAATGGGCGGCAGTAGCCAGTTGTGACTGCTGCATGCCCGTTTGCTAGTCTCTTCACATAAAAAATGTACCTCCAAAGTTGTGGATTACTTGAAAAAGAAAGCTTATATATGTAATACCTCGTAGACTCAATTTTCGTTCAACTAACTGGTGAACTAAGTCGTCGGTATCACATTCCGTATGTGAGATTGATATATTATTATTTTATTCGAATACCGTTTAATGGCAAAACGATTTATTTAAATTGAGTATGGCTTTGAAGTAAACTCGTGAATGATTGCGTAAGTGGATTAGGTTAGGCCATTAGATAAAGTCGAAGCACAGATAGCGGTCCGAATAGTGAAGTGTGGCGTGCGGCTTGTGGCGTGTTGCGCGACCATTAACGCAGCGTGACGAATCATCCGCTGGAGTTCATCGGTATGGGGCGGCGCGGCGGAGCGTGCCCGCGTCCGCGTGCCCGCCCGCCGCTCACGCGATCTTATCGTGCTTTCCGCGAACGGCGCATCGCGCTGCCCGCCCGGCTCTACTGTCTGTTCCGTGCCGACCGCGAGTGAGCTGCCCCGACTTAATGTTCCGCGCGGGCTTAAATTTGGATCTAGCGCAACACTATAATTCCTGCAAACTCTGCAAGCTGCAAAATGTATTCCGACCGCGTTCGGCGAGAATACCGCGAGCCTCGGCCGCGGCGGGCTGGCGTAGCGCGTAATGAGCGGCGAATCCTTTGACCGGCTGCACCCGGCCGATGTAAACGGGGAGCTAATTAGGCGGGACCGATCTGAAGCCACAACAGAATTAGTGCGTTCGTGTCAGCGGCTCTATTAAATATTTCAAGAGATCATTAGCGCAAACGTTTTATTCAACATTTGAAAAATATTTTTGCTAGTTGCTAGCAGTGATATATTTAATAATTACTATGCAACAATGCAAGCAGTTCGTTGAGTTATAACGGACTAGTTAGTAACGTCAGTACGGAGGTTCGCAGTCAAGGGGAAATTTATGAAAACTTATTAGCAAATACCAGCGTGAACTTTAAATGTCACAACCTATGATTCGTAACATAAGAATGTCAGAAACATAAAAGTGAAAATTCAAAGGGTAACACAAACTCACGCGTAGGTACACTCTATCAACGTTTCAATTGGTACGATTGATTTTAAATCGCAATTGCTCACATTTCAATAGCCCGAGCCCGGAACGGTCACGGGCGCCCGCGTCGGGAGCACGAAAAGCGAAACGTGTTCCATTTCCACGTGACCCCCTGTAAAGTTTCGTTCCCTCGTTCAATTATGAAACTGTTTACTGTGTACCTTTTCACAATAGGAAAGTTAACGGGGAAATCTGTAATGTGCAAAGACATTCAAAAGGCGTAAAGCAAGTAAATTACACTTAACAGATTCGAATGTTATTCACGAATGATTAGATTTACAATGGTTCCGAACGCGCTACGTTTGAAAGGTTAGTCGGAGTCACAGCGTTATATCCAAAAAGCTCAATCTCATTAATCTGGGTATCTACAGTAAGCCCGAATGTACAGATGGTGACGTTGGAAATCCTTCCGACCGCCGAGGGTCATGCGACGCAAATCCTTCGGTGAAATCTGTTATTTCCATGATCCTATATTATTATCTATGTTACATAAAAGTAAGTGATATGATATTTAAAATAAACAGCATTTATCATTTTATATAACATCCAATGGAAGAAACTTTCAGAAATAAACGAAACGATAATTGTCGAAAATATTTTTATATGTTTTCTTAACTGTCCTTAACCCTTTTATGATCCCACCGTAGGGCACGGGGCACTCTTAAAATGATAAGAGTCAAAGCCAAAGTTGCCACGCTGGCCGATCGCGGTTAAACAAATGAAAGCTGTCTAAAACCTGTGTGAAAACACGTCATATAGAAAATATTGACAACTGTAATATTTTCAAGTTTTCTCAACACTACACACTACTGCAAGCGAAGTTTCACTTTGAAAACATACAACTTTTTAAAATCAGACAAAAGTTGATATATCGAAAAACAAAAAGGTATACATCTAACTATGATTTAATCGGTGGTTTTCCAACTGCGAGGACACTTGTCGTTGCGGTTAGTGGCGAAAAGCCGCCGCAGCACATACTCGTGCGACACAACAGGAACAAACATTGCCGCTATTGTGCGTGTAGCTACCTTCGCGGCAGGCAAGTTGACGTTTCACCAGAGTTTGCGAGCGGAGCGCCCGCCCGCGAGTCAACACCGCCGCGCGGCCGTATTGTTTTAAGCACACGATGTGCCAACAGCTACATACGTACAACAAAAGCTTTCGCTGCTCCTCGTGGCCGCTAAAATTATTTAATAACTAAACAATTACACGAGTTCAACTGCACCTTTGGAACATGCGAAAGTTGAATCCCAATCGTTGTTCCTTCGCTCCAAACGCAACACGGCCGATGACACGACGCGGTACTTTTCTATTTGCACACGCTCAAACTGACTAACTTTGACACACTGTCGCAACATTTTTGGTGGTATTTTCCGACCTTAAGGCTTTAGACACGCGAATATTTTACACGCTTCTGTTCTCGGCTCTGTCGATCACTAAACGTTCATAGAAATTTGCAAATAGTAAGAACAACTATCAGATAAACGGTAAAAACATACTTTCGTAGTTTACCTTCTTGCTGCAAGCGAAAAGTACGTAAATATAGTATACGCTTGTGTATGTAAGGTTTATTCACCCTATTAACCGCACTCCACAAAGTAGATCGTCTTCTATACTGCATACGTGTTAGTTTTATTTGTATTTTGGCATTAACTTTGTGTGATTCACTTTTGTTCGTTGCGCTGTGTTCGAAAAGCTTGTTAAAAACTTAAATCAAAAATGTCAATTGACTATGATACCCTTGAATACATTGAAACCTTACTCACGGCCCCGCTATTAATATCTATTACCCAAAGGGGATAAAGGTAACGAGATTGATCATCATCATACACGGTGGACTTAAAAAATACGTAATAATAAGCCACATGGGAAACTTCGTAAAACCTTAAGTACCTACAGCATATATAAATAGCAATTCTAGTCTCATTTTAAAATCTCCGCCAAAACCACATATATACATAGACATATCTAACATTTATAACCCCGACCTAACAGCGAATCGACAAATTTGGTCACCGTAACAACCCTTCAACGGCACCTTGTGAAATAATAGACTCGAGAAGTTTCTATACAAATAGAGCAACTACAGGTATATGTAATACCCGTTAACTTCTATTAATTGTATAATTTGCCTACAGTTTAGTTAATGATTTCATAATTTTCACAATCATTTTCGTTTAATGACAACACATAATTATCTGGATGGATGAATGCTTTGAAAGCACGACGAAGACGAACGGACAAAAGCGAAAAAAAAAACATTTCTATATATAAGACGTAACAAACAAACAATCGCGCAATTACTTTTAACTGTTCGATACAAATCGAAACTAGGCAGATTAATTGCAGATACTTGAACAATATCTTTTTATTTATCTCCATATTCGTCTTGGTAAGGCGAACGCTATATAAATATTGTATGTATTAATGGACGGCAAATTGTGTCTTTATAATACGAGCGGGTCGCGTGCCTGTCGCGCGGACTGTTTGGATGGCTTCCTTTGTTCGTCAACACAGCGAGTACGGTGCGATGTTGTACGTTGCATCGCGCCCCTCCTCGCGGCTCGCTATCTACTGCAGAACCTTAGCCTTATTTGTAGTAAGTAGTTTACGTTTTCCAAACGCTTCTAACCTACTAAACCGAATATTTATACTGCGGCTGGTTTTTGTTAACCGCCACTTTTGTACGTCTGCTGTTCAGATCGTAACAGTTATACAGTGTGCTAAATTTAGTTTTATGAAAAAAGTTTCCTTTTATTAGGGTCATTTGTTTTGCCAATAAAATGCGGTTGATTTCATATTTTCTAATGTTGCTCATTAATGTTAGTACGATACGTATCCAATGTCAAATTCGTAGCAAACACTCTAATACCGGTAGCCACGAATGTAAATAAGAGAATATCTCGATCAACGTTACGGTCGGTCGTTTGTATGATAATGTATTTTGTAGTTGGATATAATGCACGGCTGTTGAATGGCGAGAAAACATTTTTCCGAAAGTTTCCACACGAAATCCAACAACTCGCTTTCGACAACGGTTTATTTATACGACTCCGACCGCTCATGTTAAACACAACCAGAGCTCTACACGAATCCAAACGGCGTAGCAATATATCTGTTGCGGGATTGATTTTCCAGATAATAATTGATTACATTAAGGCGGTGAAAGCGGCAACGTAGCCGCGTCTCGCCCGACAAAATATGTAGCTACCGAAACAAGGAGAACGATTAATCTAAGTTTAGAGAGTTAACAAGAAGGTGAAGTGATCAGCGGCCGCGTTGTTGAAGTTTAATAAGCGTTAGCGCGCGGAGGCGGCGAGGCGGGCGTTATCTCCGGCGCGGCCGCGGCGGTGAACAAATTATTGCACTCGCG
Organism: Agara epimachia; assembly: GCA_018245295.1. Taxonomy (NCBI): domain Eukaryota; kingdom Metazoa; phylum Arthropoda; class Insecta; order Lepidoptera; family Hesperiidae; genus Agara; species Agara epimachia. The sequence continues at coordinate 3,310 of DWMP01000310.1, read as the reverse complement.
TCTGCCGCCCGCTTCGATTCTCCCGACGCGCTACAACTCATCCGACACATTCACTGACGCGATCATCGCATTGCCTCAATCGGGCCGCGACCGATCGATCCAATCGGCTGCAGTCGATACTGTTTCGTAATCAAAACGTAATAAACGATGCGCACACGTTATGAACTTATGGGTACCGTATCGTTATTTGTAAGTACCTATACAACAATTAAGTGTTCGGGGAAAGGATAGCAACATACTTATTGTCTTATACAATGTATCCCAATTTATACGGAGTCCAACGGGCGTAGGAAAATTAATATCGCGTCGTTAAAACGACGAGCAAAGGCTGTTCAGTAGAACGTCGAGCCGTGAAGTAGCCAATTATGATTTTAAATATAAGCGGAGCGAAACTAAAAGCGCACCGCAGTGCGCGCGGACGAGGCGGGTCGTCAAAGCGAGAATAATCTCATAACCGCGGCTCGGACGACGCGCAACTTAGCCGAGCGCCCTCGGGCTCGCCGAGATTGTTCTTTGAGCAAACACCGCCACGGATCTCGCGTCGCGGGTGCTCCATTAACAAACGAACAATTGTTCGTGAATGTCGTAACGTGAATTTAAAATCCCCAAGCGCAGTCGAATCGCAGCAGTTCGAGCGGATCGAAACGAACGTAACGAAGAATTTCAGCGATTTCGGCGTCGGCGGAACGATTAAACGGCGAGAAGTTTTGCAAGTGGTTACGAATGTTACCGGCGCTTCCAACCGTTCGAACACTTCAATTTCTCCGTAGCCGCTGGTGCGTGGCGGAGCGGGCGGCGGCCGAGCGGCTCCGATCCGATTCGCGGCTGCCGCTCGGTCCGTTGCAACATTGGACGACGTGCCGCTTCCGCCAAGGCGAAAGAAAGCGTCGTCACGACAAAACGCAATACGAATTTTACGGTTAAATAAGTAATCGCGCTTTGTGCGCCGTTAACGAAATTCATTAATCTAGCACGAATTACGAAATTGCTTTCAATGTTCGCTTAAATATTCCTTTCGGTGTAATTACACGAGGGCGACGGTGCTTGGCTACCGGGCGGGCGTTTCGTCGAGCGCCGCAACAGAATAAAGTGTCCTTCCTGTTTGATACCGCAGCAGTGAGAGAAGTTTGCGAGCACCGTACTGATTACGGTTGCATATTTGATGAGCCACTCGCGTGGGCTCGCCGAGCCGCAGACTAATTTCAATACCCTCTCGATTATTAAATGAGCCGAGCCACGTGTTACGCACCGAGAAAAACAATGGCGAGTCTTCGCGAGACCGTTAATTGAGAAAAATTGTTTCGTTCACAAGAAAGGAAAAAGGAAATGATTACAGTACGCGGTAGGCATTGTTTACAAATTGCACTTTTTTCGTTGCAGCGAGCACGGCGAAAAATGGGGAAATCCTCGAGAGAAAGTGCTCACATGTGAGGCGGGCGGCGCGGCGCCGGCGGCGGCGGAGGCGGAGGCGGCGCGGCACAAGACGGCCGCGCGCAGTTTAATTTCCCACGAGGTCGATCTCAGCGCCGCGGAGCGCCACCCGCGGGAATTAATTGCCAGTAATGAATAGTCAAGTGAACGTCCGTTAATTATACACGGCTGCGCCGAATTAAGATATCACTAAAGAAACTGTCTACAATAATAATTACTTAATGTTGTGTACATACATTCGGATGGAAGCTCGATTCCGGTCCAAAGAAACAGGTAGCGCTCTTTATTTTCACACGCGACTGAATATTTTGTTTCGATATAATTATTCGGCTGAAATTTTTAACTGAAAAAGGACAAACTATGTACCAGTACCAGCATTATCCTCGTTATGTTAAATAGGTAACCGTGGAATCCTGTCAATTTCTAGTTTTCAACATTTTGAAATTATATAACGGATGCATCTAAAATGGAAATTCCCATGAACAAATTCTTTAGGTTGTTAAGTTACAGCGATTACAATAAGCACGCCGGCACCGTGGCGGGCGGCAGTTTTCACACGGGTTGCGGACCACAATAGGTTGTGCAGGTAACGACAATACAGTACAATGAACCCACACAACCGCGTTCGCTAACTGTGTAGCAACATTAACATGGAACGACAATACATACATACATACATACATACATACATACATATTATATATACATATATATATATATATAAATAAAAGAATGTATTATATGTGGTATCTGTTCCATCTTGAACGACACCTTTCCGCCGATCTCGAAAACGCACGAAACAAACCGCCGAGCGAGTACAAGTCATCAACACTAAATCATAACGGTAGTATCACCAACATACATTGTAACGGGAAAATATCGTATAGGTACGTAGCTTTCTAGCTATTTGGTCAGAGTGGAAATTATTTATATACAAATAGAAGAAGTGGGAGCTTCGTAAGCTGCGTAAGAAATACATGTCGCAATGTTGATGATATCTCGTCACATTTTACATTTTGGACAAACAAACTGGATATAAAGAAATCCTCGACTGCCCTCGCGGTCGAGTGGTTAGAGACCCTGACTGCAAAAACGCAGGTCGTGGGTTCGATTCCCAACCAGAACAAACATTTGTGTGATGCGTCATACAAATATCTATATAAGTAATATATCGTATGTATGTTTGTATATCAGCTGTCCGGTTACCATAACGCAGGCATTAAATTACCTAATTCGGAATCGGATAGCCGTGCGTGGAATTGTCCCTAAATATTATATTATTATTATTTCAGATGTATTCGCAGGTTAGATTTATAATTAGACGGCAGGTGACCTAAAGAATTTTCAGTAAAATCTACACACACGACAAAAACGGGTAATTGGGGGGGTTACTATCTTAGCAGACATGTTGCACTAGAAGCAATTTAACTCGTACGACAACCATAAGCCATTTACCGTAGCGTCTCGACATATTGCGTTGCTGTGGTAGTAAAAGAATTAACCAAGCCGCGTAGGCAGCACCTATAACCAACGATTCATGATGAAGCTTACGAATATAATCGTCCCTACAATAGATACTACAACAATATAATTACAATACATTGCATAAAGAATTACGAAAGGCGAATCCATTGTTTAGTCTGCTTTGACATTTCGTTAGTCAAATGTCGGACGCGAACCATAAAAAGGACGTAAGCACGAAGCGAACGGGACACGGAACAATGGGGCCTTAACCACAAAATTGCCACGGTTTGACCTTCCTCCAAATCGCCACCGTGAAAAGCTTCTCCAGTCGTAAACCAAGTAAAGTAAAGCAACAGGGATTTAATCTAAGACGATAAAGGAAAAACAATGCAAGACGGTCAGTTAAGTGGAATAC
>DWMP01000309.1:0-10012 GCA_018245295.1 Agara epimachia | reverse complement strand
TGGTTAGAACTATTTTTTTATATGATATTTTGCAAAGTCTCCAATAGGCCCTATTAAAAGGACAATATTGGATATATATTTCTTAAGTGAAAATAAATTGTTGCTAAACTTTCGCAGTCACTCGACTCGACTTCGGGTTTTCAATAAAGACAACCGCAGAAAAGATATAATAATTTCCAACAATTCTAATTTGAGTTAACAAACTTGCAACTCTAAAAGTTCGCGTGTTAACTATTTTGCCAGGCCGTAGCTATAAAATGTAAAATATTACCCATAAATTTATATTATCACACCAATTAAGGCAGTTTACAAATTGTGCTTGAAGGCAGTCCATAAATAATTTTATGTCCATCAAAAGGAGGCTCGCGTGACAGCAGAAAGCGGTCGAACGGGGCGAGGAAATTTGAGCCCATCACTGGCATCCATTCGATTCGTATTAACGCTCAAGTAATGTAACAAATAAAGGGGAGGTCGATGCCCCTTCCGGGCAAGGCACGAACACAGCAAAACCAAGTCTGTTCGTCACAAAAGAAATAGTTAATATTAGAGCTCGGGTCTTCACGAGTGTCATTAGTAGCGGCACAAAGCTCCGGAGTCATTCCACGCTCTTACTTACTATTTGTCAGGCAAAAAGTGCCTTGTCCACAATAATTACGGGACGGGTTTCGAGAGCACTCATAATTCGTTATGTTCTGCTCGGCCGCGTCCTCTTCGCCCGCTGCGGCGAACGCGGACTGTGAATACGTTGGTACATCATTTGACATTTCCCGCGATCTCGCTTTGACATTTTGTGTGACAAACAGTAAGCGCGGGAAAATCACAAAAAACACGTTTTGTACGGGAGCTATTTGAATTAACCTCTTTTTCAAACGTTTCTTACAATACCGCAAATGCTATAGACTGTTAGATATAACTTTTAAAATAGAGCTTCTTGTGATTGAGTTTTAATTTACGCCCGGGCGGGCGAGAACGGCTAGTGTTAATAAAAAGACATCAAAGTCGCAGCATTTTGTTAGAAAATAGTAATCAACAAGATAAGCCACGAATTTATATAGCGCCAAGATCTACTGCGTAGGCTCGGTAATACCCAATCTGAGGTTCAATTAAAGTATGGGTTAGAATAGAAACGGCAATCTTATGGTACGTCGGTAGAACAAATCGGTCGGTATTTCGAAACTAGAAACGGAATGGATATTGAGAGTTCATCGAACGCAACCGATACTTTGCCGATCAATTGATTGTTTGATTGGCACAACGCGTCTGAATGGTTTCAATATTTGTATATTTATTATAATTATTTTCAGAGACACTGTTGTAGATATAACTAAAACTAATTTTACTGTTAATATCATACAACAGCTGCTTCACAATGAAAAGGAAAGCTAAGGACAAGATTCTGTTAACCGTTGAATACTGTTAATAAATGTGTTTAACAATAAACATCAATAAAACTGCTTATAAACGAATACAGAATCTAAATACTGCAATGTCAAAGTGTTTTGTCATAGATAAAAAAAGAATTCCTAAACGAAGCACTGACTGTATCCACAGTGTATAAAATTTGTGTGCCGGTCCTTTACGAATCAAACATGAATGTGAGGATAACTAGATTTACATACAGAGAGTACTACATACAGAACCACTACGGACCGATGCACATTTTAGGTGTTGGCAATACGCTCTTTAATACTGAGAGGCTGTTTTTGTTATATCGTTACTAACTATGCACACAGAGGTGTGAACTGTGAACAGTTCAACGTTCTGACTCCATTGAAACAGTGACACACGGTCATTCGTCAGTTGTCATAATCATTATTTCGACTGCTTTGAAAAAACATTCTGTATATATACCTATGTAGCAGCTTAACGTTTTGTGTAGGTAAGTAGATGGATGTGACTATGGGACTGTAGCGAAATGATCTTTCGAACTCGAGCTGGGATTTTGTTCAATTCTTTTATTATTTTTATATTTATTCTGATCATGCAAGTAGCATCAGTTATAAAGTCCAATAAAATCGAATACTGTGTTCCAAAATACAGTAACAACAAATCAAACCGATGTTCGTGTGAAACATTAAAACTATAGGGGTACTTCGTTAATGGCCTCTGGGGTTGATAACACTCTCGGCGTGACTACCCGCAGTGGCCACGTGTCGCGATGCGGGCGAGCGTGCGCGCAATCTAAAAGTTAATATAAACCTCATCAGGATTGTAATGGCGCTCCTTTCAAAGTGACACTTAATAAAATTTGATTGTTAAAAAAGGAAAAGTTTCATTTACATCCTGGTAAGTAGATACTTGAGTGAATTTCGTCAATTACGAGCTTCCCTTTAAAAACAGTAACGCGACTATTCTTATTAGAACGTATAGAGTTACACACCACTGACTATAGACTACAGACTATAGACTAGAGACCATAGACTATGTACTGGCCTCTAGCAAGGCCTGCTACTGAAGCCAGCACTGGATTTAATTTTGCTGTTGATATGTTTATGTTTGTTGATAGGAACTTATTAGTTTATTTACAAAAGAAATCCAAATTTATGAAAATATTTTCTCAAATCAATAATTATAAACATACATTTTACATATACGAGTACATAAATTACTGGGATGATATGTGAAATAAGTTGTTTAAGCATAATATTATCAATATGTGTATATAAGTAAAAAGTTAACACGTTGATGTAAATAATGCATCAGGTTTGCCATGTGTGATCATCGGGTAAACACGGAAAATCTAAGTGGTTTCATGACAATTATGACTTCGCTAATGATGGAAAATAGATGAGATACCTAAAGAAAAATACATTTAATCATCTCCTTTTTTTTTTAAATCCCTGAATAACTTAAAAATGGAAAAAAAGATGATAAAAGCAATTTATAATTTCTCTTATACTACATATCGTGTTTATTCCTAAGGCAAACGCTTTGAACAAGTTTTTAAAATATACCGGACTTTGAAGACTAGGGGAACAAAGAGTTTTGAATAATTGCAAACAGGTGAAACCGCGTGTTGCTACGATTTATCTAACATTACGTAACATAACCTCCCGAATAAATGTTTAAATTGTTTCGTATGTTAAGACGTTGGCATTTTGAGAATGTCTTTACAACATTGTAATCGTAAAAAAGTTAAAGCTATTTTGAATGAATTGTACGTAGCCGTTCGAAATTCGAAATTAGAATCTACTTTTCTAAACGACGTTCGAGCAGACGACTTTGTGGCGTGCCCTTTGTTAAATGAAGTTGTCGGAGGGGTCGTCGCTGGGTGGCTGAGCGAGGAACGAGGTAAAATAGACGAAGATGAACGATGCTATCTGCACGTGGAGCGCTGGAGGGCACGGACCGGTTCCGTAGTAACCGGCGTAGGGCACTAGCCGCGTTTGCTGCACTGCCCTAGTATCGGCCGGAGTTGTTTGTCGATAAAATTTCATATACTTCAATGTCACCGACGTAAGATCAAAGTAGTAAAACCTAACGTCAGTCTTATGATAACTCATTGAATTGAATTGGTGACGAAGTAGAATTGATGTGTAGTGACAAATTAAAATTTGTTTTTTTTTTGTTTTACTGTTAATTTGAATTTTTTATGCTCTAGACAATACGAAAATGAAAATTTTGGTACAAAGGAAGCTTTCATTGAAATGTATCTGAATATTGCTTTTAATTTAATAACATTAATAAGCTCAACTCCACACACGGCCGACTGATTCCAAGTTAGGCAATTAAATGCCTGCGTCGCGGCAACCACATTTATACATACCACATAATTATGTATCTTTTATTACTCTCGGACGCATAACGAACGAATGTTTAAAATGGGCGTCCCGGGTTAGTCTGTTAGTCAGATCAGGGTGTGCTGTGTCTCGATATAGCGATGTACCGTCACTAGCAGTCGCCGTCCTAAACAAAGGAACAGCTAGGCACAAATACGTCAAGTCACGGAGCGGGCAGGCGCGGGCGCGGCGTCCAGCGCTCGCTCGCTCGCCCCACAACAACCGAAAACTAATCGAACCAAACCGGAACTAATCATTTTCTAATTATAAAAAATACGGATACCATCGGATTCCACGCTTTGCTCGAGGAACCGCGAGACGATCTATTATCGTTCACAGAGAAATATCCGATTTTTTGAATGATACTTTAGATATTATGGATTGGATTGGATTGGATTGGATTGGATTGGATTGGATTGGATTGGATTATGGATTGGATGCATACGCAACCAACCTTTTCCTCTAGTGGTGAGAGATCGTAGCTGCTAAACCGTAGGTCATGGGTTCGATTCCCATCCAGGACACAGACGGGAGTGAGGATCGCATACGTTTCTGTATCTGGGTATAATTAAAGTATCCATATAAGTATTATACAGTATGTACAGTATGTACAGTACAGTATGTATTATATATTATATTTCGGTTTGCCATTGCACTCAATTGCCTGATTTAGAATCAGATTTTATTACTATAAGCATATACAACAGCATATACAAAGCATACTCTTAATACAAAATACCATAGAGACAAGTTAAAACAAGGTATCATATTGAAAAGGCAAGTGGTGCAGTAAAAAGGCAATCGATAAAAGTGATCGCTCCGATATATCGATAAATACTGTTTAGAGACAATCGGTCATATCGGTAGATACCTTTATTTTGTTTACTAACAGAAAATATTTGCACCGCCTTTTTGTGTGTTTCAGTCAACTTATAATTAACATTGCTAACAGAATAATTCCATTCAGGAGGCTGTATTTATGTTTTCTTAGCTCGGTATTACCTTTGTATCTCAGGTAATCTTGCCTTGTTATTAATTATTGCTATTTTGTTATCCAGAATTATCCATATTAATATCCAGAATTATCCATATAAATGTGAAAGTGCGTTTGTTTGTTTTGTACTTCTTTCACGTGAAAATGTAGCAACGGAGACGGAGCAATGTGATTTTCGGTAAGCAAATGAATGGCTGGAGACTGACATACGGTACTTTTTCGCGGGAAAATACGTGTCAACTGTCAATCAAACGATGGCGTTACGGTCGCAATGGCGGTATGACGGATGAACGAAATAAATTCTTTCGACGTTTGTTGTTATGTTAACGTGAAGTTATTACGAAGCATTACCATATAACCGTTAAACGTTCAGCCAACCGCCGGCCTGTACCCGGATGTTACTCTCATTTTTTACGCTTCCTCGACTTGTTGCTAATTGTCCATTGATACTAGCCACCAGCGTTCGGGTAGAATAACCAATGTTCCGTCTACTGATAGAATTTGTGTAATTAAATCAATAATGACAGTTGGAACAATTCCACACGCGGCTATCTGATTGTAAACTGGGTAATTAAATACCTGTGTTATGGTAACCGGACAGCTGATAAACATACATAAATAAATATGTATATACATTGTAATTCTTATATAGATATTTTTATTGCAGCAGCGCACAGAACAAACAAATGTTTTCATCATGCAATTTGTCTCGAGTAGGAATTAACCCACTATCTCCAGTTAAGCAGTCGAAATCTTATCACCGCTCCAAGAGGCCAGTCAAATTTTTAACCGCCGTTCGAAATTTGAAATTAAAATAAAAAAGCTACAAGACAATTTCGCTGCTGTTAATTACAGATAAAAAAAAGTTTAAGTGCATTTCAGCGGGTCTAATCGATAACGGTAATGATTAGAATTGCATGTTTCCCGCGCGCCCGCAGCTTTTACCCCTCTTTCGTTGGAATTGCTACCCTCGCTCGCAATTACATATAACAATAGTGAATAATAAATAGTTAATTATGAATAATAATTATATTAAAAACGGTCGTGAACGTCGTAGGTTTGGGTATACATACAATAAAACGGTCGCTCATTTGACTACAGATATTCATAGAATAGAATCGGCAAAATAATTACTCGTGTTATCATGATAAAGATTATTCGTTCCTAAGCCTGGTTGACCATTGAACTCTTTAAAGCATGTCCGATCAAGTAAGAACCAGTAAGAGCTAAAGTGAACTAAATCCGTTGTAATATAGCACAAATGCGTTCATTGGGATGCTGCTTCTTATAAGCCGAATCATTAAGGGTATGGTCTACAATGGCGGTGCTAATGGTGTCCCCTCACTCGTATATTGTTGCTGTCTATTCTTGATATTTCTCGTATAATTATCTGTTAATGGACAAAGATAAAAATAATTGATTAAACGTATTTAAATCTCATCATTATTTTTGCGTTGTGATTTTAAAACTCTACAGTATTTTCATAGTATGTTTTGTGATTAATGAACACTTCTTGCTGGCTCTACTTTCTAACCAGTCAAGTGCAAGACATTTTAGATTCATTTCTTTAACGGCTCTACTTATACCAAAATACAAGAAACAATTTTGTGTGTTCTGTTTTTTGACCAATTTTTCCTTCTACACATTAAACTAGCGAAGGGATTTTGGTTAAAGGCTAAATAAAAGTTCTTAAATAGATATATGACGTCACACTGATACCAAAAACGTTGAAACAAAATGGCTGTACTCATTGGTTTGAGACAAAACGCTAATGACACTAACAAAAAATAATTCTCTCCTATATGTTTTTTGAGATCATTTGTATTTATCAACTTAATTGTACGATCAAATGTTCACATTAATATTGCTTTACGATAGTTACGGTTATTTCAGGTTATCTTGTACTTTATCAATTGTCTTCTGCTTATACTATGTAAGATCCATATGCACCAAAGAGATATGCCGATATTACCTAAATAAAAGTTTTAGCTTTAACATTTTGTTTTAATATTTAAACATCAACTTAGTTTTCTTTTGCCTCATCTATAATCTTCGTAGGTATATAAAGTATTTTCGGTCGCAGCACGAAGGATGCGGACTTTTTTACGAGAATTTCATAAATTTAATCAGTACAAGACGTGAATACGTTGACAAGTCGACTTGCCGTTTCCAAGTTAACATTGTATTATTGAACTCTACTTGGATTTTTTATATATTTCAAACTTTTATGTGACTATAATTAAAACGAAAGCTTCTGATAATGTAGCAATGTTTATTTACCATCAACTCCACTTGTCAACCTACTCATATAACCTGGAACGTAAGCAGCATACATAAACCTTAAATCATACCTATACCTAATTAATAAAATTTAACTTGTTTATATCTCAAACTTGTGTTACAAGTACCCAGGTAGCAGGCAGCGTTGCAACAGCGAGGTTTCTACGCAAAGGGAGCCGCGGGCGATTCCTTGGTGGGGGGTAAGGAACGCCTATAAACTGGCTTTCTTGCGAACAGTTTCTTATGTCCTCTCTGGTCTAGGAACATGTAGTGTTGCCATTTTAATCGCAGGAAATTCCTCTTTATTAGCTAAAACGGCATTATTCGCTGTCTTCCGTCAACTTGTTCTCTAATCCTTTCAAACATGCATTTTACGTTAACAGGTTTTGTCATTAGACGTAAAATATGTCAATATATTCAGCTGCGTGAATCGTGGTCATTCTTGACATTCCTCAAAGTCTAGTAAATAAGTCCAATATAAATTTTAATCCCTGATTTTGTCTATAAATTGATAAGTTTGGCATGCTGCGTTATTGTTTAGTTCTAAATTTAAAGGAAATACTACAAAAAAATCTAACGTTTACATCTGGCTAATACCGTTTTAATATAAAATAACAATAAAAAAAGAGGAATAATTGCGGAAATCGCGCATGGCAACACTCATTAGGCTATCTATCACTTCTCAGCCGGATGCAAATAGCCCGAGCCAGTCCCAACAACTCGAGGGCCGGTTTTTGCTGTCTATGCAGGAATTGCAATTTCCCGTCAACAAAATTACAGTAACTATAGTGCTATAGGCATGTGTCGGTATCGTATAAATAAATCGTTGTTTATGTGAAATGCAATAGATCAGAGCTAAACACCTCTTGCACAATCTTTTATACCGCTAGGAGACCTATTTCCAATCTCGTTATAAGTTTTAAAAGAATATTAAAGGAACAAGAGTTTTATTAACTTTTATTGTCTGCCAGCATTTATTTGTTGTTTGTTAATTCATAACAATATATGTACCGTTTTAATATAAAATATATATGACGATCAAGTTATAATGATGAAGAGAAACATCTTGGCATGAAAATATGTTCGTTAATATGTCTGAAGTCTGCGTATCCGAATTTGGCCAGCGCGTTTGTCTATGATATTATGCCTCATTATAAGCACAAAAAATTGTCCAAGACTACCAAAAAAAAAGGAATATTTTTTTAAAGTAATCTTATAAAGCCTTAAAGTGCCACAATAAAAAAGGCCGAAAAAACACAAAGCGTAGCCTTTAATCTAATGTAATCCTTAGTTTCGCATCAGCACTATCCCTGAGAAGGAATCTCGTCCGGCGTAAGGCTGTTGTGTTCAAGTTATTACAGTGTATCTGTAACATCTTGACTTGTGTGACGAGTCAGGGAGCCAGTTGGGGCACGAGGCCGATTCGTTAGGCCATATTCACACTGACTTAGTCACCAGTGGTGGCGCTGGCTAATAATACGATTCCATTCACTGCACAAACAATTTGATAGGAAACGATTTCTATCTGTTTCGCAAAAGCAGTACTCTCTTTAAAATACTATTCTAATTGCGCCAGTATGTATATAAGTACCTACTGTAAATCGCTGGAAAAGTTAAAAGGATCTCAATATTGTTAAACTTAGTAATAATATCTGTAGCGTCTTGTAGCCTCACAGACCGCTGTCTTATCGTAAACCGAATATTAAAAATAAGTAAATGAATATTAAGTTGCTTTACATGGTACATGGCGCACTGTTGTAATTTTATTACGATGCTTTATAATCCCACAAGTGGCATGGTCATAGAGTGAGAGAACTTGTATAAATAAATTTAAAAAAAATCAGCAGATTAAGGCTAGTCAATTCAGTGTTAACAGACTCGCCAATCGACTGGCGCCAGTGATCTCCTCACTGTGAACCGGCCAAGTTTATGCTAGCAAAAGGGAATGGCGGCGGAGGGGCGGCCGGCGAATGAACGTACACGTAACGTTGCACGTAATATCGAGAGTATCGTAGTAAATCGACCGTAACCGGTCAGGTGGCGGTTTATCACGAATAAATTTCACAACCTTGAAAGATTAAGGCTGCACGTATCCGAATAGCTCCGCCGATAAACGCACAGTTAAAGTACATTCACTAAAACGTGTACACATGTTGTATTTATATTAGAAAAGTGAATGTATTAAATGCAAATTAAAGTGTGATGTCATTGTAGGCACTTTGATTTATTTCTGTTGTACCCGATGAAATGTTATGTAGACAAGTACGAGGACAAAAATGGCCGTTGGCCTAGTTTAATTTATATAGATTTTCTTAAATTTCCCTGCGTCTATTCTAGCAAGAAAAATACACAAATAAATTCAATTAAAAATATTTCTTTATTATAAACATAATTTCGTTACGAAATTCCGTAGCTAAAATCCTATCCATCAAAACTTAGCGTCATCAACTCATCGCTCACGTTTATTTCGGCACTTAGGTTAGGAATTTGTTTTTTTGGCCGCCACGACGTTTGACGGAGGGGGGAGGGGGGGGGGGGCATTCGTCACAGCGGAGCTTCGCGGTGAGTCACGAAGTACGTTGAACCCGCCACCGCCATCTTGCGGCGATCCTGCGCAGCCTTCGAACCGGTTCTCACCCCGATGCAACCCTTGCCGCAAGCGTGTAGTGTTGCATTCCTCTCCTATAGTTCAAAGGATATGCTTTCAATCACATATTTTATAATTACAGTTGCAAATTGAACTGAAAAGGTTTTTGTATGTCGGCTCTTTTTGTTCAGCTAACAATTGGAAAACCTCTACTTAAACGAGTAAAAATGGCGAAACAATTAAGTAATCAAAATTAGTTAGCATATACGTACTATACTCAAGGACGATGGATTGAATTACGTTGTGGTGCAAACGTATCAAAATTCATAGAAATAACGTTACATTGTCAAATAGAGATTAATAATTTGTAAA
>DWMP01000308.1:0-10017 GCA_018245295.1 Agara epimachia | reverse complement strand
AAAGTAACATCACGCCTGTAATCCCCTAAGGGGTAGGCAGAGGAGTGTAGTACACCCCCACATTTCACCAGTTACATAAATTATATCTGTAAACAAGACAAACATACCAAGACTGAAATATATTTTATACGAAATTTTCTCCCTTATTCTACTGCCTAGTACGATGAATTTTCAACAATCAATCCTTAGCGATTTGTAAAAAAAAGGTGCAAATTTCAATTACTGGAAACAAGTACTTCTCAACCTTTCTACCATTGCCACTGCAATAATTAGTTTCGGTGTAGGGACTACAAAGCCTGAAGCAAATCCTTCATTAATAGAATGCAACCATTGTTAGGTTTTTACCATTTTTACTTTGTAATTTGACAATTGCAAAGATCTTCAGGCACTGTCCTAAGTTAGCATTATTTACATTTATCGAGTGCAATATAACGAGAAGACATTTGAACATATAAGGACATATAGCTATAACTTGCAGACCTAGGTAAAGTTATCGCACACCCAAAATGCTCTATTGTTGGAAAGTATTGCTCTAAATGGCAGCTTTCACTGTGTTGAATTCATTGTAATGGATTACATTCTTAACTTTCAAACGATACTGGAATTATTTTTCGTTTGGACATCTTATTTATAATTACACTCTTTCCCAATATGAGGACTGGACTAAAAATAGTTGATTCGTAGCACCAAAAAAAAATTGTTTTGAATTTTTAAAAATAAAATGGCTATGTTTAGTGTATAACTTGCCAGTAATACGAAATTTCATCAAGATCTCTTCATCGGTTCTACGGCAAAAGAATTAGTTATGATAGCATTATTGATGCACAAATTTGACCGCGTTTAAAGATTTCATATAAGTATTAGATCAATCCATATTTTGAATATCAAAATGACATTTAAATCAAGCTAAATATCCCCTCTGATACTCAATACTGATTAATCTCCGTGGTGTATGAAATCTGCCAATTCGCACTTGGCAAGCTTGATGGCCTAATGGTGAAAAGAAGCACTGATAGCTTAGTGGTTGGCATTTCAACGTCCAACTCCGGGGAGTGTGGGTTCACTGCTGGCAGCTCTGACATGTTATGTGCGTTTTATAGCTACAATTTAAATATCGCTCGCTATAACTGTGAAGGGAAACATCGCGAGGAAACCTGCACACCTTAGAGATGTTATAAAGCGTATAATATTCTCTGAGGTGTGTGAAGTGTACCGTTCCGCACTTAGCCAGCGTGGTGGACTATGGCCTAAATCCCTCTAGCTATGAGACCCTGGCCAGCAGTGAACCGATAAAAGTATATAAATAACACCAACCGTCATATCCAAAGTCTGTTAGTGCCTCGTCCCGTTCTTCACTACATAGTATAAAACAAAGTCGCTTTCCGCCGTCTGTCCCTATGTCCCTATGTACGCTTAGATCTTTAAAACTACGCAACGGATTTGGATGCGGTTTTTTTAATAGATAGAGTGATTCAAGTGGAATGTTTATATGTATAATAACGTCCATTAATTAGTAGAGAGATACTGTTATTTTCGAGGTTTCTAATGTGATTTCGTAAATGATTACATTTTTGCGGCGGTGACGGCACGAAGTCGCGGTCAAAAGCTAGTTTCACATAAAAAAAGGTTTTTTAGGACGGTTAAGTTACTAATTTTTTTTTCGCCCCTTTTTGGTTCACCGCTGAACACAGGGCTCCTCTCATAGTGAGAGGGTTTCAGGCCTTAGCTTACCATGCTGGCCCAGTGTGAATTGGCACACTGATATTATTGTTGCATAACATCCTTGTCAACGAAGGACAAGGACGGCGAATTAAGCAATACATTTCGATCAGCTATGTTTTTTATATGCAAACCAGTCGGACAGGAAGTACATAACTACGAAAACTGCTTGTTTTAAGTTCAAATTGTATTAATAGTACCAGCGCGAGCGTGATTTAGATTACGATTAGGCTATCTCAAGCGCACTCGATATTATTTTTGTTCGATAAAAAATATCGCATATGATTTAATGTGCAAATTGGTTTAGTGATAGTGGGGAAAGTAAAACATAGTTATATTGGCTATATAATCTAAGGAACAGCATTAAAAGTAAAAGTAAATTTATAAATAATGCTAACATTTGTTATTCTTTTTACTTCAACAGATTAAAAATGGGGTTAGTTTTACGGCGATCAATAATTGTTCGTTCGGTCACGCCGCGAGCTATCGGATCGAGTTTATTGATTTTTTTAAAAGCCATTGTCAAAAAACGAACGCGTCGCACGAGTTAGGGTTATTCGTGCCGGAAGGGTGGCAACAAAAGGATATTTTGGCAAAAAACCGCGCATTTTTTACGCGCCATTTTTACATTGAAAACTCAAGATGGCGGCGCGCCGCATCTGTCAACGTTTTACGCCTGATTTTTCACTGCTCGTTAGTGCAAATTGTTACAACATATTGCGTATTTTTTTCTGCTTCTACTTGTAGTATTTATAGAATCCAATTTTTTACTTACTTTATTTGCAATATTGTTCTACAAATATGAAATATGCAAAAGATGATAAATATGTACAATACGCATACCAGTGGTCTCAAGAGAGTTTTTCGTTCCTGGATTTATGCTGTATGATGACATACATATTCTAGCCGAGCATACTATGTAGAAATCATAGATCACACTTACTACCCAACAAAGTCGTACTCAAAGCCTAAACTGTGTTTTTGCTGAGCACAAGTTAATGTCTGAGCGTCTTTTTGCTTATTTTCAAATCCCAATTTTTCTTTTTAACAGCAATTAACTGAACTTTGCAAAAACGAACTATTTTCAATTTTACCGTCAAATAATTAATCTGTGGAGACATTGATAGATGTTTTTTAATGTTCCTCTCGAGCTCCATCAGCTGCCGCGCGCCCGGCCGACGCTCCCGTACGCAAGGGAAGGCCAGCTCAATGCACCTTTTTTATTCTTTATTTATTTGAATGCTTCCAACGCGGAGTTGCGCGCTCGCTTAGTGTAGATTATCCTTTAAAATTTATTAGCTTTTTTAATTCAACACAATGTTAGCTATAGTTTCTATTATTTGCGTCAAACATTTAGTGAGCCCGTTATTTATTGCTTTATTTTTTTAAAGTCTGTTTGATTTTTCATTTGATGGTGCCAATGTGATCCTACCTATTCTAAATACACTAGATTCTGCGCTGCGGAGGGACAGTTAGGCAGACTGTTCCGTTTGTTATCTATGGTAAAATCTAGAGCGGAAGGTTTATTGGCGGTCTGAAAATACCGGGCACCTCACTGTTAACTTTTATCGCAGTGGAACAGCGTGTTAGGGTATGCTCCAGGCCTTCGAAGGGGACGCAGGACTAGACGTATGAATAAATCTAACGAGAATACGCAGTTCCCGCTGATGGTAATTGGGGAATTAGTAAATTTCCAATATTTTTTTGCAGTCACTGAATTTGCGGGTTGTCGGTACATCCATGCGATTATTTCTCTCCTCTCCGTTGATGCGAAAAAAACAAAATAACCCTCTTGCGCGAGCACAAAGACACGGCCGGGATCCAAGACAATTGTGTCCCGCGGGCCGCGTGTCGCACTCGGTGGTACTTTTAATTTCTATACGTAAAGACCAGTTGCCGACAGCTTATGCCGCGCTTCCGCGAATGGAGTTGAACATTTGAAATTATACGTTTTTATGCGACGAGTCCAAAGGAATAAAAAAAAACAACGTTTTTCAAATTTACAATATAGTATTGCGTTTAACTGTGAGCTCAAAGCGTGGACCATACGGTTACTTAGTTACTAGATGTGTATAGAATTCAAATGTTACGGCATATAGGCACGCATAGGCCACAGAATACTGCAGGACACGCGCGCGCAGTCTCACAGTCGCCCGTCGCAGTCACCACCACGTCGCAGTTACCACCACGTCGCAGTCATCACCACGTCGCAGTCGCACCATTCGCAGTCTCACGCGCCCTAGTCTCACATTGCACCGAATGCTACAAGTCTCTGTTGAAGACGTAAGAGCCGGTGAAGCCCCTGGCGGAAGAGTTCGTGGAATCGCTAAAGATGGCTCCCTCTTGCACGCGCGCTCGGACCTTCAAACATCCTTGTGGTGCAAGTCATAAGAGATTCGCCGCGTGAGAAACCGCTTTGAACTTATGAGATGAACCGTTTCTGGGCTCTCTTATTGCTATTATGTCGATTGATTACAACTCTTCAACAGTCATCCGTTCCCAAAGTTGATCCCGCCTGTACTGCGGTAACCTGACAGCTCACAAACTATAATTTACAAATTTAATATTATAGGCACTCACGCAATTAAAATTAACTTCAATATCTGAAATGTATACACCAGAATGGTTAATAATGGTAGATTAAAACAATTCTGGCAAGCCTTTACATGTAAGTACCTATATTTGTACAACGAATGGATGACTAATTCATTTGTTTGAATACTATTACGTATACAGACGATTTTTGTATAGATCAACTAGCTTTTACCCGCGACTTAGTCGGCATGGAATAGTGTCTGGTGCAATAGAAGTATCCTAAGAAATTAAAATGCTGACCAAAGTGACTATCCCACGCGGACGAATTCGCCGATAAAAGCTAAAAAAAATTTTTTTTCTTAAAAAGTATCCTCTGTTACTACAAATACCTCCAAAAATATATGTACAAAGTTTCATGATTATCGGTTAGGTACGCGTGAAAGCGTAACAAACAATATTATATTCACATATATGATATTAGTAGGGATGCAAGCTATAGTTATCATCAATCTGCATATTTGACATAATATGATGTTCTCCAACATTACAATTCAGCCCTCGTACGCTTGTGACGTGGGGCAAACGCACCCCGGCGCCTTGGATCCGGTTAGTGCAAAAGTCACGAAAAAATGTCTGGCGGCGGTCTGCGGGCGCTCGTGGAGGCGCGGGCGGGGGGCGCGGGGACACGTTACAGGATCGCACTGAAACATGCATGGAACCTCTTCGTAGTTACTGTGCCATGGTGGTGAATACCAGCCACAATGGAAAACATTAAAAAAATGACATCTTAGAAAGACAGGTACACTGATAAATACATTCAAAATGGTTTCAAAAGGAACAACCTCAATAGCCTCTCGGTGCTTAGAGACCGTGACCTCCAAACCGAAGATGGTGGGTTCGATTCCAATTCACCGTGAACTACCTACGATAAACATTTGTGTTATGAGCATATTTGCTTGTTCCCTATCTAGGTGTAGCAAAAATAAGTCACTACTCGTATATAATTACAGTATGTATATATAAAATGTCTTGTTTATCAGCTGTCCCGTTACTATAACACGGGTATTCGATAGCGTAGTTCGGCATCGGGTATCCGTCTGTTTAATTGTCTCAATTGTTGTTATATATATCTATATAGATGTAAGTAGTAGCGACGTATACAGAGTCGTGACGTCACGATTCGCGTTATCTTATCGCGGCGGTACGGAGACGCGCCCGCCGGAAGCGCCGCAGACGGCCCGCGAGTGTTATTTGTTGCCGAATGTCAACAGATCCGTGCTGCCCATTATTGCGACAACAGTAGGCACGGCCCGGAGCCGGCTAGCTGCAGTGTTGCCATGATGCCTTTGTTCCATTATGTTGCAAATACTTAAACTACTTATTTTCCGTATCCGGACTGGTAATTCCTGTGTCTCAATAAAATACAATGTCAGGTATAGTGGAAAATATGAATTACGTTATTTTAAAACTGTACGATGATTTCAGACACTGACTGACCTATTTGGTCGACTCTCTGATGCTCACTGCTCGTTAGATCAATTAGAAGCTCTTTCTGAGATCTCATACGCCCTGATGCTCTCGAGGGTTGTCGGAAGTCTCGTGTTGCAGCGTCTGCTTACATCCTTTAAATCCTCTTAACAGTTCATATAAACAATTCAAAGTGGACACCAAACTTTACAATTTTGCAGAATTAATAAGACTGTTTCAAAGTAGATTACCTCGCGCCATAGACAAGCCGGTGTCAGGAGGTAGGATACGTAAACGCATTGCCGAACGCTGATAAACGTAAACTATAGACAATAATATAGAGCCACAGTAACTTATCAAGTTGAACTTTGACCGAGGATTGACTACTCTCTACAATTGCTTTCTTCTTGTTTCAGAAAGTCTGCAAACGAAGAAGATCTCGAGGGTCTCGCGCAGCGGGATTCGCAGGTGAATATTTCTTATTTAATTGACATCTCCAAGTAGACTGTTTGTACACTTAAAATCACCGATTTTGCGAGCTTAATTTCCACCAGATATAATAATATGATATCCTTAGCATAGTTTCACACTTAGCTGTCTCTTTCCACATTAGGCAATTAAATGCATGTGTTCTGATAAACGGACATTTCGTAAACATACATACTATATAATAGTTATGTAGATATTTTTATAACAGCCAGACACAGAACAAATAAATATGCTCGTCACACAAATGTTTGTCCCTGTTGGGAGTCGAACCTATGACTGGTTGGCGGATTTTCAAATTACCTTTCAACCCCTACTTAACACACTGACGTTAGGGATATCAGTTTTTTTTTTTGTGAGTGTCTAAGTCATGAAATGAATCCACTGTTATTGTTTTTAGATCCAGCTTCCGTAGTTAAAGCTTTTTCATCTTTTTTTCATAGAAAATAAATGGGATAAGAAATAAAATAGCCTCCAACGACTCAGACGAATTATCACCGGCCCTGATTTTTTCTGGATCTAAACATAGCGTATGCTAGCAAACTCCCTTGGCAATAGCGACCGTCCCATTCAAGACGGGTCGCGAGAGAGAGGCAATCTCCTCGCTGGCCGAGATCCTCGTGACGATCTCGGGGCTGCGGTGACACGATCTCCGCAGTCGCCGGACTCCGCACCGTCCGTCTTACTAGCGGACGCGCAAAAACTTCTACACCAGGGCTGGCGCACGCCGAACTGCCCAAGCGAACGTCGTGAGTTCCATTCTCAATTAGGATAAAAATTTGTGCTATGAGCACGTATGTTTAGTCTGTGCCTCAGTATAATGAGTATGTATTATATGTAGTTTAGCAGTTGTTCGGTCACTAAAGTTTACACTCTGCCTCAGTCAGGATCAGATGACTGCGTGCTAGGATGTCCCAAGATATTATTGCTGAAGGTGTATAGCAATTTAAACTACCTCGATTAATATAACATGGCTAGGAAAGTTCATGAATCGATGGTTTGTGATACAGCCTTATGTTCTTAATAATCAAAGTTTAGTTTGATATGTTTAACCAACTTGTTATTTTCTGAACGATCCGCAAATAGTTTACTTCAATATTGATTAGCGATTCTCGAGGAGTTAGCTCGCCTCACATGTTGACTCTGATTTGTAATTAATAAAAGCAAAAAGACAGAAACTCGTCATACGAAACGGCTCTGAATATCACACAGCGCAATTAAAATTTACAACAATGTTATTTATCCAATTGCAATGTTAAAAACGTACCATAATCTACATGCCACGGAATCTTCGGAGTTCGGAATCTCGTGAGAAATGTATTATTGTAGCCAGTATCACTTGCGGGTGTCCAGCCCTGTTCGCAACACTAGTACAGAGAGCGACGGAAAAAAAGTACCGTACGTTCGCTTTTTGCAGCGCTCTGGCGCCAAAACATCGGCTGAGTTCGGCCGCTCTCGGGCGCCGTCGGCCGCGCCGTTGGCGACCACGCGCCAATTGTTACTATGATGTTTTGATAATTTTTTTACGGACATTCACAACGATGCCCGATGGCGAACTTAATTTACTCATCCTTAATAACGATACTTTAAGATTCAAAACGGCACTCTCCTTGCTTTATCACATTCATTTCTAACATCCGTTAGCGTAATAACAAATGTTAGTATTATTGTTCAAGCTCAGAGAAAAGGCTTAAAGCGGGAACGTGTGATAAGATAGATAGATAGATCTAGATTCTAGACTGACAACAATACAAAATTAATATGTCCCTAAGGTCTAACCACTTAAGTACATTTCAAGCATCGCTATTGCAACCAATTAAGCTCAAAATTGCAAATTTCCATTGCTTTATTCTCACTCAAACGTGACTGTCGCTATGAAAACTACACACTTTATAATTAAAATAGCTCAAATTTCGCCGTGGGAGTACCAACAGTCCGCTGGCGTAATTGATTCCGTTACGTCAATGGCTAAGAAAAAGGTCGTAGAATTGTGGAGGTTGGAAGGTGAGGCGGGGGAGGCGTCTAGACGATCACGGGGCTGCCTCATGACGGCTTCCCGCGGGCACCACTCCGCTCGAGCGCGGGCCGGACCTGCCTTATACACTTCGTTGTTACAACAATTTTTTTTATTACGAAATAATCTGATTGCGAAACAGATCAGCAAAGTTAGTGATGAAAGGGGTGAGATTTCGCTAAAGCCAATACTGGTGGATCTAATATACTCACGCCTATTAATCACAGGGTTAGGCAGTGACAGAGAAATTCCACTGGTTGTAACAAACAACAACAGACTTGTCTACTTTCATACAAGTCGTCATACTTGCGCGTCTATCTATTAGAGAACTCTTAACTGGCCTTCTTTTGATGTCTGGTATTTAGTAAGTAGGTCTTAGATCTATTTCTTCCGACTCAAACCATCGAAGCATACCTTTCTTAATCCTAATCATTACTTCTTCCGCACCGCATCATTCTCTTATTACCAGTAGAAACGTGTTTGTGGACGAACGCTTTGAATCAAAGTAAAATTATATTCGTCTACAAGTTGCTTTTGGTAGTTGCTCAAATTTCGAGTCAGTGTCACGGAGGCGGACGGAGCAGATGGCGAGTCGCTAGTCGCGAATGTTACCTTCAATGGGTTTGGAAAGGATAAAGTTTGGGTTAAAAATAGCTGTGGGTGAGTGTCTGTGGAGTGAACGAGCGGGGGCGGGGGGCGTCTAGACGCTGCGCCGGGAAGAGCCCGACGGAGTTGGCCGCGGGTGCGTCGACACCGAGTCGGTATTGGGATATTGCCCAAGTGCATCCCCGCGCACTGCAGGCTGTTATTACGCTTGTGATGCTATGAAAAGCTGATGTAGCCTTTACTTCCAGTGCGATACAATTCGTTGATTTTTTAATAAGGCAATAGTCACGTGGACAGCGGTCCGGTAGCGGTCGAGTTACGCCAGCATCCCGCGCTTCCGAGGGCCCGTGACGCGGCCAGTCCCGATTGTTATCGTCGATTAACAACGGTCAAACTTAGCCGAAGACAGCTTAGACATTAACTTTGCCACGCAGCGGGGCAGCAGCCGGTAGCGTCCGATAGATTTATAAAATAGATTTACTGTAAGAAACATAGGTACAGTTTGGGAATCCGAAAATAGCTTCTCGAGTGTCGGGCGACCGGGCACACCCCCGTCCGGGCGACGGGTGCGAACACCGCGAGACCGACCTACCCTAACATTGTCAGAGCGAAGCCGCGCCGCTCGTCGCCGGTGACGCTGCGTCATTTCACATATAATTTGACAAAATAACGTAACGTACCCGGAACGCGAAGGACCCACCAGAGGAAGCGGGGGAGGACGGCACCGCCGACACTGAAACACTGTGACGTAGATCAGCGTTGCGCCAATGCACTGCATTGCCCGCGGAGGGGCCGTTAGCAAGTCTTACGCGCCAGCAACGCATCGTGTTCGTGTGCCTTCGCTGTACGTGCGAGTGTATCATTCGAAATCGCCTTCATACATGTTTGAAGAAAAACGGAACCTAATTTTCTACAGGATCACATGCACAGTACACCCCTAAAAATATTGCACTCACCGTATTAGCCTCAATTAATGTATCGTATTGTAACACAGTCTTTTTCTCATCTTATAAGTGAGCAAGTGAGCATAAATTCAACGTAAGCGGTAACAAGAAAACAAAAAAATAAAGACATCACTAAGAATTAGAAGGTAAATATAAGGTAAACAGCAACAACAACAACAACATACCGTCACGCCAGGTCCCTAACGGGGTAGGCAGAAAGCACCGAGTGCCAAATAACTCTGTCCT
>DWMP01000307.1:0-10025 GCA_018245295.1 Agara epimachia | reverse complement strand
AGCCTAAGATGTAATACACTTGTCTACAAAGTGCCTATTCACTCTTACTTTGAATAATCCCAATGGCCTAAGAACCAGTGTTCGGCTACCTATATGTAATTGACCAGATTGAAATTTTGTACAGTAAGTCGTCTCGATGTAACATACGGGGAGTTGGGGCTCACTTAACCCAGCGCGGTTAACGCGGCTGGGGCTTTGTTGTTAGATCGAGGAGACCTACTTACTGCATAAAATTCCAAGTCTAGTCAATTACGTGTAGGTAGCCGAGCACTGGCTCTTCGGCCACCAATTATACATATCGAGAAAGAGCGTCCGGCGGGAGTTCCATTTTTTGGCTGTCTGCACCAGAAAAGATTTAACAAAACTCTTCGTCTGGTTCTAGGCTTGCCAGATACTCAGGATTTGTCTGGATTCTCTAGTGATTTTGCACGATTCCTGACAAAAAATAAAAATATCCCGACAAACAGCTTCATGTAAAGGGCCAGCAGTATGAAATTAATAATTTCAACTTGACGCGCTTTTATGTCATGTACCGCTTTTCTTATTATATTCCGTAATCAATGGATCGCAAGAATATCAACTCTTAAAGCGTCTTATCACAATTTTGATGGTAACCCGGTACTATAGTATTAATAATTGTAATTTAACGTAATGTCTCATGTTTTCCCCTAACTGATATAACGACAGTCTCCTCAATGCGTACAATTACTACTTACGAAAAAAAATATGTTTTTCTTCCGTTGTTGTAATTTTGTAAATATGAATTTTCCTTCAACATAAAAGTTCATATTCGGATGATTTATCTGACTGTATAACATATACTGTAAATTTGCAATTGTTTTTGTTCCGCTCCCTGCGGGGGTGAAGATGGTAAAAACGAAATTCAAATCGAAGTTGTGCTCCGCCTTAGAAAAGTCATGTAATTAGGTTTGATCAATTAAATTGCAATTCGAATGCGATTGTAGCCATAGTACTTTAGAATTATTCCAAATGAATATAAATTGAATGTTAATTTCAAGGGTCGCCAATTCGACAAGAACGGAAATCTCGTAGACTGGTGGCAGGAGATAACGAAGCAAAAATATCTCACGAAGGCCAAATGCATCATCGATCAGTATTCCAACTACACTGTGCAGGAAGTCGGCATGAAGGTTAGCATTCGATGGCTCAATTTATTTTTAATTTTTATCTGAAAGCCTTTTTAGACAAAGGTTTTGGTAAAATGTCTTCCCTTTGGGCATTCTAGCTTGTATAATAACGGTGTCAGCATTTAGCAATTATTAAGAAATTCGTTTAATGTATAGAAACCCTCTAGAAACACTTCATATAAATAAAAATGTTGCTATAATACAAAAATACTTCATATATCAAATAAATTGCGACTTTTGAGAATATTATGTACTTTTAGTTGAATGGCGTTAACACTCAAGGAGAGAATATTGCTGACAACGGAGGTATTAAGGAAGCCTACTATGCCTATCAAGCCTGGACTCAACGACACGGCGAGGAGGCCCGTCTTCCAGGGCTCAAGAAGTACAGTCCTCGGCAGGTATGTAAACACAGAGTTACACAGAGTTCTCTAAACACTCAGTCTTAATAACTAAAAACTTATTTTTGACTTCAACTCACAGATGTTCTGGTTGAGCGCCGCTAACACTTGGTGCTCCGTCTATCGCAACGAGGCGATAAAACTCCGCATAACGACTGGCTTTCATGCACCCGGCCGCTTCCGCGTTATTGGACCTATGTCCAACATGGAGGAGTTTGCCGTGGACTTCAAATGCCCTCTTGGCTCCCCTATGAACCCCGCTGAGAAATGCAAGGTTTGGTAGTGGATGACCTCGCAAGAGCTGCAAATACAGCTCCTGCTTAACCTTGCCACGAGCGACGAAGATCCATACTTTCTTAACGATAACACGCATCGCACCGAGCTTGACACTTCCAAAGGGGTCCCCATAGCACCGCAATATATCGTAGTGCGGTTGAACCTCATTGGGAGTGTTATCATCTACATTGATGTTGTATATAGTTTGATGGTGTGAACGTGAATAACTACTTATTTGATGCGTAAATTAAGCTCAACGATTGAGACAATTTTTCGTAATTTTCATTAAAACTATAGAAGTGGATTGTTTTTTATGTAACTACAAATCACGGGTAAGTTGAGTTGAAATACTAAATAATTTATAACAAGCGTTAATTATAATTTCATATAAATCAAGACAAACTAGCATTCTACGTATTCCCAAAGTCTTCATGTCTTTGATTTTACAAATGCATTTGATAGTGATTTGTGTTAGAAAGTGTTTTAGACATTTTTTTACAACTGCAATCCGGCGAATCGTTAGACTGACGACCGGCGCCACATACCAGGTACTCGTATGTTTAAGACCTGCTTGTTAGGAAACACTTTGCATTTGTTTAACATTTCACTTATTAAATATTTTATAACCCACGTGGTTTTGATGCAAAATGTCAAGATTTAACTTACTTTTAAAAATAATTAAGGTTATAAAGTTATTAAAGCCAGAGTTGTTTGCATCATTATCGACGTCCAATGTTAATCAGTTGCTACGTAAATTACATATTTTAAAATATTCAAATAAATGTTCCAAGCTTTTGGTAACGCCTATACACCTTTACTAGCCATTTTACTGAAATCTCTTTCACATTATGAAAAGATTGAGTTCATTGCATAGTTTGTATTTCAGGACCAAACACATTTGTTGACATTCATACCATTGATAATTCTATTGATAATAATATATATGACATTGTAGATTGCGGATATGCGTTTTCAAAATATAAGCTTGAGTTGTGTTAAATATCTCTCTTAGGTCTTGAGCAACACTTGAACACAAATGTGTCTTTCACGAGTATTAGCGACGAGTATACAAATAAAATGTAACATTTCAATGTATCTTATACAGGACAAACTCAATTGAACTGTCTAGAATACTCATAATATTGATTATTTATATTTTGTACGATTCAGATTGTTTTAAACGTTTTTGTATAGGTATATCTTTATCTTTTACATATCTACTGTCTGATACCTGAAAGATTCGGTATGTACATATATTGGTGTCTATCTCTGCCTTGTTTTATATGGAAATTGAGTATTTATTTAATCTCATACTACACATTGTACCGTGAAAATGTTTGCATTGACCTTTATAATATGTGCATAGTTTTAAGGGGGAAATAATAATTATATAATTACGTATTTTATAATATTATATCAGAGTATTATTCTTTATTTAAAATTAATTACATGTTTGTGCAATTTAATAGTGATTAGAGAAAACTATTATGATGGTATAAATTTACGCAGAAAACGGGCAATCATGATATTTCCATCGACACATATATTGAAACGATCGTGTTTGCACACGCCCGCCACACCTAGCCTACCACGGCTAACGGGCACGGCGTACCGCCAGGGCGCGCGAACTCTACTTTTGTTAT
This sequence comes from Agara epimachia, assembly GCA_018245295.1. Lineage (NCBI taxonomy): Eukaryota > Metazoa > Arthropoda > Insecta > Lepidoptera > Hesperiidae > Agara > Agara epimachia. The sequence continues at coordinate 6,557 of DWMP01000307.1, read as the reverse complement.
GCACTTCTACGAAGCCGTTCTCTCTATATTAAAACTTTCTATAACTACATTTTCAATACATATAATTGTTCGCATAACTTAATGTTTTTTGTATTTCATGTCACCGTTACACGCCTAAAACCACGCGCGGATCCGCAGTGATTTAATTTAATTTTAGACTAAGTACTTAGCTAATAACACTTTGTAATATTGTATTGTTGTAAATCTTTGGGACGCCAATTATAAAGTTTTTATCAATATTGCCTTTTATTACTCTGCAGGTGCTCCTTATTTGCCTATAAACAATACGTATGGGAACTTACATATATGTACATTATACAATAAGGTGGCTAACGCTATAGCTTGACCACAAGCGCTGCACCGCGCCTTAGAAAGGGTGCGGCGAGGTGCGGGGGTGGACAACATGATTTGTTCTGCACTATTTACGTCATACGCACAAAAAATAAAATATCCAAATATGGATGCTCTACCCCGGCATGCTCTACCTCGAGATATCAAAGCTGACATTAATAATAATTTATATGTATTTATATAACCTCATAAAGTAGCGGTTTGAATATTTGAATGAAAAGAGAAATTACAGAACCGAAATAGCAACATATTACGATTATAATACGTGAGTTCAACCAAAGACGATTAGGTACATGTAAATAATTCCTGGACGAGACGTACTTACATCATCGCCAGTCATGCTAAAGTATCGAATTACTCAAAAAATTGGAAAGCGATATCGCAAGATTTTTTCTGTGGTTATGTATGTTATAGTCCAGTAATTTAGGTTTCAAATCTCAAAGGTAGTGAAGAAACGAGTGCATCGTTATAATGTAGTCATTTTCTCAGCACTCGACTCCCAAAACAGGTAATTTTACAGAAAAATGCAAGAAGTATTGTTAGTAGATTATTTCATGACAAACGATTTATATAATGACCTCTATTGACCTCCGAGCAATAGAGAGAGATATTCGTGACCTTTTGACCTTTATAACTTTTTAGCCGGTGCCAATATCAATGTCGATTTTTTCACATTTTCATTACAATGCCGTAATAAAGGTGTATACAAAAGTTCAGCTCAATAAGAATTATTCCCCAGATTGGGGCCCAAAATGTCTAAAACGACTGGACTAATATATGTAGAAGTCATGTGAACTCGTGCAGTTCGTGGTTTGGTTTTCTCTATACCAGTTCTATACGATGCCTACATCTTTGTTTGTATCGTTACTAGAATGCCTTTTTTACTCTTATGTTCCATTGATTGACACGGGTCTTCTTTCAAAGTGAGAAGGTTTTAGGTATTCTACCGCTGAAAGTCAATAAAACGTAAATTTATGGCTTCGTGATCATTTTGTAAATTAGTGAAAATCACGACTATAAGGATCACAACAATAAGAAATTATATTCATTACGCCGTAAAAGACTATTGGAATCACGAGTTAGGGTTTGAGTTCATACAAAAATGGCATATTAGAAATCACTTGCAGTTTTTTTCAAACTTTCAAAACTCTACGGGTAACGTATACATTTTTGCTTTTCCTAAAAACTGTATTCGGCTTATTGAATACTTACAAAATGACAATTAACCAAACCGTCTAAGCCGTTCTCAAGCGTACGCCTACACTTAAACAGCGTTTAATTTTTACTTATAATATGTAGCTTTACATATTCACGGAGCCTACTTGCAACTTATTTTATCTTGAAACTCAATTCGATATTCAATATTTTGAAACCGACATTAATCAATTTACTAGCGAGGAGAATATGAAATAAACAAATAATGATTTTTCAACACTTTTTTATTTTTTTTGGCCTTAATTCTAGAAGATTAAAATACAGTTTAGAAAATACAGGGCTGAAATTAACCACACTGTACAATATACGAATTGAATAAACATAAACAAAAACGAATCATCTTTGTGCATAATAACATGAAGGTTTAATCAATCAATTTAAAATATGAAACTTTAAAAGGTTAGGCTTAAAAAACTGTCTTGAATGATACTTTTAATTTATCTCGTCACTATTAAAAATAATCAGAAATAAAGACTTTTACTTCCGATCGAGACACTCTTTAAGCGTAAAGGAAAATATACTGAAAGATTATTATAATACGTTTATTATAACAGCTACGACAGGTATTAACAACAGCAAAAGTGAATTCCTTCACCTACGTATTCCGATATGGAGACTTCTTACAGAGAAACATGTAGCTGTAATAGACAACATACTGGGTGCAGAACAAACTACATATTATAAATATCGATGTAATATGGTAACAGCAACAGTGCTAAACATTCAGAGATCAATATTATGTAAATAACTAATCACTACGCTCATTGACAAACATGTCAACATGTTTAGAATCGAAAAATCAACGGACTGAACATACATTAGGAAACAATAAGCGGCCGACGTTACGTGTGGCTTAGTTAGTGCAATACCGGAGAGTCTAATGCCGGCGCGTCTAATGCGGAATCCCATCTTAGGTTCACGTAGCTGCCGCTCGAATCGAAACTTATAGATGAAATTCCGTCCAGCGTCTAGGTCTCGTCGAACGTGCAGGAGGAGGCCCGCACCGGGGTCCGGATGTACAGCAGTATCGCCAGAAGACGATCGTTCATCGGGTCGGAGCTCCTGAGGAGATTGTTACGTATGAATATTTTGTTGTGCACTCCGACAAACCAAAAAAAATAATTTCGGTATTTGCTTTGAGTATTCGTATGTACATGACACACTAATGCACATAACGTATCGAGTACCTCGACCACCGAATTATCGTTAACAATGAAACGTCCAATTCCCGAACGGGGTTCCCGTTCGCTTTAGTCCAATCAACGTTAAACAATAAGTCAAGTCAACAGTACGGTTAATAAGTAATGTCTATGCCCGAAGAATAAAGCGCGCGCGTTTGTGTGTGTGTGTTCGTGTGTGTGTTTGCGTGCGTGCGCGCTTATGTGTTTTTGTGTGTGTATGCATGAAAGTTAAATACTTACTCAATATCGATCTCAATTGCTAATGTTATTAGCCGAGCAGTATTGTTTTCGTCCATCCACCTGTTGGATAAATCACAAATTAATACTAAAATAAGCGCTGCAACATGACAAGAGTAAAATGAGACGAGAGATAAGGCTTTCAAGTCCAAACACAACTATAGAAGTTTATGTGTAGGTGCACGTAGGTACGATGTTATATGTGCGACGATATGCACTCGTGTCAAATTACATACGGCGACATAAACGAAGAAACGCTTGTGTACGCGTGTACGTGTAGGCGATCATGTGGGTGTGTACGTATACATTGGTTATACTCACAAGTCAAAGGATGGCATGTCTAGCTTGGGTTGCCCTATGACTGCCAGCGGGCGGCGGTCCGGGGCGGCGGCGACGGGTTCGGCCAGAGCAGCGTACAGCGCCGCCTTGGTGAGATGCCAGTAGCCGCGCAACGCGGCGCCCACGCCGTCTATGCGTTCTATGCGAACCCATCCTAAGGAATAACCAAATTCAAGCTTCGGCGGAGAGCGCGAACGTGCCGGAAACATTGTGGGGGCCATGAATTAACGCGGAAGCGACGCGAGCAACGGAAGGAGATAGTACTGGTGTTTGACCAAATCGAAACCTAGCCTCGGATTAGTTACAGACGTGCACAGAGAAAGCCAATGTATCAGTGAATTGAGATAATTATTGAAATGATCACGTAAATATTGTGGTACGAAAGAAATATTGCGTTGAGATGGTATAATTTATACGTTTCGCTGTTGCTTTCATTATATTGTTTGTAAAACGTACGCAAGCATTTTCGCAAAAGTAATGTCGGTTATAGTTAGTTACCTGTGAGACTCGGATCTCCGCTCGGTTCGCACGCGGCACAGTAACAGGTGAACTGACCCCAGGAGACGGCGTCGCGCAACGCGGGGCATATTCTGCTCAGATCACCCCAATAACGTCTAACCATTTTTAAATGTGAGCATCCTTCGGGAATCTCCCAATCGACGTCCATTTTCGAGGCATCCGCCTCCTGGTTAGGGAAGAGGATGCGATTCAAATAATTCAGACTTCCGGCAGCGGGGGGTGAGAAGTATGCATAAGCCGATGGACTCGCCGCCGGTATTGACGTCTGCCATTTGGTTAAATAGTAGTCATCCATTGAAACGGCGGAAATCTTCGCCGAATGTAATTCTTCAAGTTGACTCTTAATGAACTTGGGAGCGTCAATTTCTTGAAAAAATATACAAGCATTGTCATCGGAGGGAAGGCCGGTGTTCAAAGATCTCTCGAAGCCCAGTCCAGGATGATTGATCTTAGTCAGATCGGGGAGTGACAATGCCGTATTGAGTTCGGAATATTCGAACTGTTTCTCCTCAGTGATTCCGAGTCTACTAGCCGCTATTGCCGCCATTGTGATGGCGCCTTTCGTCACCGGCACCGGCTCTTTCGGGTAAGGGCCGTTGGGCCACTCATCGCCAGATATTATCCTGCGCGCCAACCGTTTAATAAGAAACGAATCGAGTTGTGCGTCTGTATTCTCTTCTCCGTCGTTACAGACCCCCAATTCCTTGTAAATATTCATGACTTCGAAATTTGGCTTTATCGACGCGGACACCTTTAAAATATATACATACGTTGTAGTATTCATTACATTTCAGCGATTTGATGTTAAAACAATAGATGATTACTCTATTGTTGTATAGTAAGCCATAATATAAGCCGTGCATATTAATGTAGACCTTACGCTGATGAAGTAGGACGGGTAATCGTGTAAAAATGTACAGTATGTAGAGAAACGGCAAATATGCATTGCTCTCTCGCTAATGATTTGACAGTTTTAAATAATATGTTAATATTACAATATTGTCTGAATAATGGCAATAATACGGTATTTAAATAATGTATTTGCAAACAAAACGCAAACATGAAAATGTTTAAACTAGTTTATTTTCATTCGACTAGGTATCGAGGTGTAGTGGAATCAACGACGAGCCGAGTGAGCGTGTGAGGGGCGAGCGAGGGTGCGGGCGGGGGTGCGCGCGGGGAAGCAGTAGCGTTCCCCAGTTGTACATTGTGTGCGAGCAACTCACTTGAGTGATGCTTCCGTATACGTCAACGAACGGGTACAGTTCGGAGTACTGTTGGATCTTTTTAAACTTATACAGGGTTTGCGGAACACTGCCCACAGTCTTCTTGGTATCGAGCTGAATCACAAGTGTACTGTCCAGCGAGTACTTGATAACGATCTCCTGACCTATTTTCAGCATCTCCAACTTTTTTCCGTCATCTGTGCGAGCCTAAATGGGGGATTTACATTTCAATTTATTATTAACATTCATTTATAATGATTACTATAACTTACTGTTCAGTAGATATATTGTATTCATTTCCACTGAATGTATATAGTTTCTACCACTTCTGTACCACTTAAATATAATAAATAAAAACATAAACATTGAAATATATAGTATCAGTAACTATATTCGTAATTTGATATCGATGTACATTGTACATACATAGGCTGTAGTCAACACAGTAAGTCTACATGTACCATAGTTGCGACTTTAATTTTAATTAATTTAAAAAATTCTACATCGCTAACCATACTCGGCTGTGTAGTCGACCTACTCAACCGATAGTGGGTAGTATCCCCAGTAAACAATAACATGAGAGATAGTCTAGTCAAGAATGGCTTTTTTCGAACTTTTTTCAGCAGTCTCCGAAAAAGTTTTCGAAAACGGACCACTTTCGGAAAAAAGAATTGCAAAAGTTATAAGCAACTCAGTAAAAAGGGAAATGGGTTTGGTGTTTTAAATAATTTATCAAAAACTAGTGGAGATTTTTGAAATCTGAAAAAAGATTCAAAAAGATCAAGAAATTTACCATAAATAGGTCCTTCCTTGTGGAATAATTCCGATCACTAAAATTTGCCGACGGATTATTGTTGTTGTATTAATTCAACCGTCTAGTATATGCTTGTTTTTATTCATTGCTTAATTTTCATATTTTATATGTTTAAAAAGTGTCTATTGCGAAAATGGCCCAAACGGGCGTGGCTTGCGCGCAACCGAGCACCCGATTTCGAGTCTATTTTCACTCTTCTGGAAAAGCTATAAATATTGGTCCTACAGTTCCGGGAGGTAGCACTTTGTTACAGGACATTTGTTACTCATTTTGAATCCTTTTTGAGATTTCAAAAGTCTCTCATAAATTTTTTAAGAAATTATTAAAAGGCCAAACCCATTTCCTTTTTTATACTAAATTGTTTATGACTTTGCAATTACTTCGTGGTAGTGGTAGTGTTCTACACGCTGTTCCGAATCGAATGACACCTCAACCGTATTTTTCCGAGACTGCTGAAAAAAAATCGTAAAAAGCACTTCTTGCCTAGACTAAGAATAGCAATAAAGATTCAGTTAAGCCGAGACAAGTTTTCATCACCGTTTTACAAAGTACATTGTGTATAATACAATTACAAGCCACATTTGCAGCCAACCGATATAATAATAACTGGGGACAATTCCACACACGGCTATTTGATTCCAAATTAGGCATTCGAGTGCCAGCGTCATGATGACC
>DWMP01000306.1:0-10036 GCA_018245295.1 Agara epimachia | reverse complement strand
CCAGGAAAACATTTGTTTGATTAACGCATTTATTTATTCTGTGTCTGGGTGTAATAAAAATAACTATATAAAAATTATATAATATGTATGTTTATCGACCGTCGGTTTACCATAATACAGGCATTTGATTACCCCATTACGAATCAGACGGCCGTGTATGGAATTGTCCTAATAATATTAATTAATTAATTATTAATTAATTAATTATTACTATTACAATTAAAGTGCTCATCAAAAACACGGATAAGTTATCAGATTAAAGTGAAGCAGGTCGCTGTCGTTATCACCGCATCTATCTTCTCTCAAAGTGAATTTTAATTAACGGGCTTTGTACACAGATGATTGAGTATAGAGATTTCACTCAAAGACAAAATAAATAATATATAAACTTGTTCAAAGTTGTCTCGCTGTGATCTCAAGATTGGATATACGAGTACCTACGTTATTTCTTTAAATCGCGTAAATACATCGACCCTATTGATAAATACTTAATAGATTTCACATAAACTGTGAAATAGAAGTTAATCGACTTTATTCAAGGTACAAAATGCTTTTGATATATTTTTTTAAACATAAAAATTTAATGTGCTTATTTATTCTGTGTTTGCGTGTCGGATAATCTATTTCTGTATGTATAAAAAGCACACATTGCATATATACGTTTATCAAATGTATGGTCACTATTACTATAGTGTTTGTTTGTACTCAAGATCTATCTATTTTGGGACGAAGTTTGTGGATGTGTCGTGAAAAGGCATTGTAGTATTAGGATTATTTATTATTTCATCGCTTATCCGCTCGCGGTAGAACAAGTTCGCTGGACTGACGCAACAAAATATTTTCTTTGGCCCCTTTGCTTAGTGTATGAATAAGCAATAATGAAGTGTTTTGAAAAGTAATTTCTTCCCTAACCTAATCTAGGATAAAGCGCAATTTGTTTTAGGCACGTTCCTTAGCTGCCGTCCATCAGATTAAATGCTTAATTTAATGAAACTTATTGCTAAGTTGTTGGAAGTGGAAATTCAACGGCGATTTCGTTTTATTGTTATAGGCCTTTTTACGCTTATTTTTTATACAAGTGACTAGCTACTGCTTGCCGCTTTGCCCGAGAGGGTTCCGGAATTAATTTAATACACGTCAAATTATGAATATCATAATTAAGCCTTAAATCTTTTTTTTTAAGTATTTAATTTTAATACAACTTTCAATACTCAGTTTTATAGTGTTTGCTTCAAAATTGACTGGTTGTCGAACAAACTTTCCACCCCGCGGTGGTTGATTTTCTAAAAACACTGAAACGCGTATTTCTTATTTTCAATCAAAACGCTAAATTCAGTTTTCGCAGTACTTGTAACCTTTAAAGCCTTTGGGTTAGTAGATCGAGTTTTTCCACCTGATACAAATAACTGAAACTGAGAGCTTGGCAAACCGTGTTTCAAATTACTAATTGTTCCCGTTTCCACGTCTTCCATTTCATTGTTCGATCGGATGTACCGAGGCGGCGCAGCGAGTCGGTTGTCTAAAGGCGCTTTCAGACTGACTGAGGTAAAAATCACAAGTGTTTTTTCGGCAGATAATAATATGATTCTATGTTAGCACGTTTGTGGGACCCAACTATACATATATTAAAAATATTTGACTGACCAAACATATCAGCGTTGATAAGTAGGTACTCATACATAATATATAGTATGTCTATTCCAAAACATGTAACATTAAAAATCACATACCAATATCATGTCAATTTAAGGTGGTGTTAAAAATATATATTTACTATATTTATTTATAAACACTACTTCTTTTACTACATTATTTATTTACGAACATCAAAAGTATCACATTACATTAACATATTACAATTATCGCATTACATTACACTACAAATAATACAATTATAATATTACAAACATTACAATTATCGCGTTACATTACATTACACACATTACAATTATAATATTACAAACATTACAATTATAGTATTACATTACATTACACACATTACAATTATCGCATTACATTACATTACAAACATTACAATTATCACATTACATTACATTACAAACATTATAATTGTCGCATTACATTACATTACAAACGTCACAATTATTACAAAACACGCAGAAGCCTCGCGCAGTCTGAAGTCGGTTTTAATCGATTTGGCTGTGCAAACGACCGCCGAGTCAGCGTCTTATTACGGGCGAGATTTTTCCTATCTCTCAAACCTACTTTGAAATAAAAGTGAAACGAAGTATTTCCGTCTATCTGATGGCTAAATGCTGTTGTATTTTAATACTTTGCGTTTTAGTGGGAAAGTTTTACAGTTTCGAATTTCGATTTTATAATTTTGAATGCTTATATAAAATTTAATTGAAATTATTATTACAAAAACCTAATAGTACCTGTTTTATTTTGATGTATTTACAAGTGGTGTACTTATCTTATAGAAAGTATAAATCACAACTAATCGCTTTGTGATGGATGAGATTTTTCGTTCTGGACAATTTAATTCTATTTTATTTACTAGTTATTGCTTTCAATTCTTATTAATACACAATAAGGGGTTGAAAAAACCTTCACACCCGACCATCCGATGCCATGGATACCTCGAGAGAATATAAATATTCATAACTCATTGCACAAATATTTGTACTACGTGGGAATTGAACTTACTGATAAATACTTGGCTTTCCTAATTAATGTATTCTTTTCTGTGAGTGTAAAAGTGAGTTGCGTCAGCTTAGCGTAATCTAGACCATCTTTATTGATATGATCAAATAAAACCCAGTTATTTGATTCGGATAGATTAAACTTAAGTATACCATATATTGTAATCTGATGTTATTCATGTTCTGGGTCAAACTAACCCTCGTTATCCAAAGAGCGAATTATCTGATGACCTTCTTAGTTTCGGCTGGCGTATTAGAGCCAGCGCGGTATTTCATTAAGAAACTGGGTTGGAAAGAACGAGCGAGGCTTATTACCTCAGGTCATGCATTTTCATGAAACCGCCTCGGAAATTTTGTGTCGCGGATTAACATATTCGTAGGCATAACAAGTCAATTCGTTGGATTACATGAATTTTGCGAGCATTATAACGGAGGGACGTATAGGAGATATAGAAGAAGATGTTTCATCGGCACGCTACCTACATGCAAATGGGATTACTAGAAAATCTTTTTGTATATCAATAATAACAATAGATACAGGGACGCATGAAGAATTTCTCGAAGCCACCATATTTGAATCCGGGAGGAAATATCTCCCATGAACGCGAGAAGTCGCCTTCGAAGAGCCGTTTCGCTACAATGAATGTAACAGGAAGACCAGATCAGACTATTTCCAGTGAACGAGCTTATGTGATGAAGGTCAAGGTAGAAGAGGCGAAAGAAATTTATCAGGATCATAGCTGGTCGAAATCCTGTCTCTGCCTACCTCTATAGATAACATGCGTAACTATACAGATAGATGGGTAGAAACATAAAAATGATTATTAATTCATACGCTTAGAATTATCACGGTATTATTTTCCTGTGTATTGTTGCCCCGGCCGGATTTCCCTCTTCCTTGCGGGTACAAAATCCATTTACACAACAAAATGGTAATGTTTTAGTTGTCACATTTTAGAATGATATAAATTTGTCTGTTAAGCTCCGCCCTTCTACCATTACCAAAATTAGCACGGACGATAGACATTCAGACATTCTCTGATATAAATCCAGACCAAAAGTCATAAAAAATCCTTCAGATATCAGAGTTTCGTTGGAACTATCCAATCGATATCACATTTAACGATTGTATCATATCAAATGCAGGTACATACCGAATAGGCTTGAAAAAACCTGAAATGTACCCTCTCCAAGTGGTTTTGCCGCTTGGGGCTTATTTTTTCTCATGCGTATCGTATTTATATCGTCCAATATAACATGTTGCTGAGAGAACCTGGGTTCTGTACGATTGCCATTATTTCAAGCGAGATTATGTTCGCAACGTTACATTGAACAGTTCAGTGCCTCCAATTCTCCGAGCACGTTCACAACATCCATCTCACGAATGGATGCGTACATCTCTCTAAGTTGCTTCGTATCACGAAGGCTTGTTTTGTAAGCTTTATTGTTGACAGCATAAGATTCAAATTTGTTGAATTCCGAGCCGTACTCTAATGAAATTTCCTCACCGCTTCCTGTTCGTAAGAGATTTCTGTCCACTAGATTGTCTTTGGAAACACCACAGCACGGTCTAGCGGTACAAAACAGGAGACCCATTAGCACACACAGATGACCATTGACTATATTTGTGGGCTATTTGGCAAGGTTGTGCACATGTTCACTGACAATCACATCCATGGTCTTATTAATCCGTGAGGTAAAATAATCTTTAGCTGCTCCAGTAGTTAGATTAGAGTTAATCGAAGAAATCTTCATAAATGTATGAAATCATTAAGAAATAAAAATATGTGATTTGAAAAATGTTGTAATACATACAATTTGCCTTTTTAATTTAATCAGTTAAGTACATCCAATATATTCTATACTCCCCTCCTTAAATACACAGAGGGCGGTTGAGATTGGGAGCTCAGTAGGCTCTATTACTGAAAGGTGTTATGACGAGATCCGAAATGTTGTGTATTTAATCGAGGACATTTTAAGTGAGTCTAATACGAGATGGCTTTTTCGGTTCAGTGCTCTTACACTCGCGAAGGTAGAATTGGCTGACGCTACGTTTCCCTTTGAAGTTTCGATTCTTATCTTTGCACGTGAAAATTCTGCTGGAATAACTTTGAAGTACTGACACAGAGGCATGCGTAAATGATAATATATGTTGATGTATTTTTTGTCGGATCCGGGTAAACATAATATGACTTAATAGCATATTTACACAGATAATCCTGAGCAGACTGGTGCAATAGTATTGTGATGTAGTAACAGTCCCTAAAGGGTTTCTTGATGATTAAACTAGATTTAACAATCTGTTTGATTATCAATTGTTAGCTTGAATCAATTAGAGATATTTGGAACTCGATGCTTTCTGCCTACCCCGTTTCGAACCGGCGTAGTAGTGTAATAATAATAATACTTAATATTAATTAGATGGTGAGAATAGAACTTTTATAAGGAACAAGTGAACTTGCATGCTGAAATCGGTCGAAACAATGTGAAATTGTTAATAACACTTGATATGGAATTTATTAGAAAGCATTGGCATGTCGCCAGAGGTGGTTTAATGAAAAAAATGAGGTTGTCCGAAGGCAATTGGAATTTAAAGCCACGCTGGAAACGTTTTGATTAACTTACTTAAGTTGGCGCGGATTGGATAATTGTTCGGAAGGAGCAAGCTTGCGGCAGGCTAGCAATTTTAGAGTTTAACAGCCGTTTTAAGGAATTTTTTAATGAAAATTTACGCTGAAAGAGTCAAATGAAAATTATTTTTTTTACTACTTAATTGCAACAATGTCAATCAAACATACATTTCAAACTAGGTATATTACGTAGCGCGAACACGTAATTAACATTCGCGTAATCAAAATAAATAATAACCTTCGCAAATGGGCGTCTTCGTTGTGGTGCCGCCGAATCTGATGTCGTTTATAACAAAATGAACACAGTTATACTAACGACGTCAGTAATGAGCGAGACATTGAGCACTGGAAATCCAGTTATGATACCATTATTAACTTAATTAGGAGCTTTTATTAAACCTTGTACATAATTTAAAGCTTATGTCAGTACATGCCCATAGTTACGTTAAATATATTAAGATATTTTGTGTTATGCTACGTAATTAACAACATTAGTTATTTATGATCAAGCCTTTTACCTTTTCAATGTCGGACATGGATCTCCAGTCGAAATGAGGAGAGTTAGGAGTTAACATGTATCTAAAACTAAAAGTACTAAAAGTAGTAAACTAAACGTACAAGTCTCTAAGGTTTTTTGGTTTACCCATAGTATTTATTTTCTCTTTTATAGCAAGTGATGATTAATTATAAAAAAGCACATACCTTTTTAATGTAAGTGGTGCATAGAATGATTCGTACTTCAGACCTCCTTAGCGGTGGACTGTAAACAGCAACTGTAACCCAATAGTACGATTTCAACTCTTATTACGCACAAACTGTTCACGTTCTCGGCATGTTCTCGGCGTATTCTCGGCGCGTTCTCGGCGTATTCTCGGCATGTTCTCGGAATTCAATTCCAATTCAATGATTACGTTCATATCGGGTGACCTGTACGTATCCAGTGCGTTTATGTTACAATATAGTTACACGGTAACTAACTAACTAATTGGCGCTAACAGTCCTGTTGTAGGTAGGCTGTAGATATTTATGGCCCGTTGTGACTGATAACTACTGTTTTCACCTAAAAATAATCTTGCTGCGAAAATATAACGTTTTAAGAGATTACAGTAATTTTATTTAATGGCTTGACCATTAGTGGAATTAAGTATTTTCTTAGGTTGTTAACATTTTAGTGGGTATGAAATAAGTTCGACTTCAACATCTTTCAGGAGAGGGTAGACTCCTTAAGAAATTTATTGGTAATTTGACTAAATGGAATGCTTAGGCGAGGTACAGCTATTTACAGCCTTTTGAATAACATCGTTTGAATGTGTCTAGTCCAAATCACATGTTTTAAGGTTATCTGTTCATTCAGGGTCAAAAATGGGGTTGCTTGATCCTTGATTAATCAATCTGCTTTAGAGTTGAATGTTAAGGTAAATTAATAAAATAAAATTATATAAAGAGGTTTACACATTTTAATACATGTCTATCAACGCATATAATGTTTTTTCATACCGTATTTCTTATCAGTTCGCAATACGGATCAAGAATGTTGTCTCATCATTTTTTATTCCTAAAGTGATATTATTCATAAATATGCACATATGTACATATGCTATAGGGGAGTATATCTAACGAAACACACCTTACAATTACTCGGCAATCTCGTTTCTAGCATACGACTTTTTAATATGGTTCCTATTTGCTTTTAAGATTAAAATGCCGTAGATACAATGTTCTTTCATTTTCTAAAACGGTTTGTATAAGAAATGTGTCGCGCGTCCCACATTCAGCTCTTGGGCCCCTGCCAGGAGCGTTGCGGCGCAGCGTTAGCTCCGAATGTAGCTTTAACTTACTACATTGTTTAGTTAATATTAATTTGCATGCAGTTTTTGCGTCGGATTTCTGTGGCGCGTAAGCACGGACGCAGGAACGATATTTATATAAAAGTAAATTCATAGTTGCAGTTGCAGTGATAATATTGTTTTAGGAGTAACAGATAATGTAATGTTTCATGTAACTGCTTATGCGAAATAGTCAAATATTTATTTCTATATAATTACGTAAACATTTACATTTAGTTATGCTGATATTGGAATACAAGCGTAATTGATACGAATATATTCATTAAGGAAGCAGGTTTTCCATGGCAATTATGTTGTTATATCTAGCTATGTCCTAAGTCAACTTTTAGTATTTCCCGTTTCCCGACCACCAATTGCGGCCGAGAAAGCCGATAACAAGGCAGGTGACTTAAAACGTTAGGCAGTTACAGCGGAAACAATGTTACACGTGAAGTATATTGCTCATGAAATTCAGCTTATGGAAATTGCTTCCCCTTGAAAGAACGCGTAAAGGCGTTTCGTGGGGAAAATTTGATAGCTTATAGCTTTGATAGCGACGTCGGAGTGACGACGGAAATGTTAAAAGGTAGAGAGGTGGCGTGAAAATTTAACCGGCATTATTTAATTTTGGCTTGATTCCTTGACGAAATCGGGGTCTGTAATCAAACACGATGGAAAAGACCTTCGGAGCGTTCGATTCTGATTTTTCTCGTAATCAAATACCGGATGAACGGTGGAACAAATTCGCTGAAAACATATTTTTGACAAATTTACTTTATCTGCCATTTTTTTTTATAAATATTTTTTACGCGTTACGTAACAGAGATGACAGGCGCTACGCAAGCTTTGAACAAGTTAATAAGCTGTATGTAGTGAAGTTCCTATTTTTATAGGATAGGATTACCTTACCTGTACCTTTGGGTAGAGAATTAAGGTCGAATTCTGCTTACTAAATATGAACGAAAAATATTGTACGATGAACTATTTACGGCTAAGAGAGAATGCTAACAAATTGCAACTTCTACTTTGGTGGTTATATATTTTATTGCAGCTGTGTTTCTTTTCAGTAAAGTTATTATTTATCTTCCGCATGAGCCACTGTCAAACGTAGATAATGTTTGTCAACAATGCATTGATATTGAAAGTACCTATCTTCATCAGCATCAGTATTATTATTACTAACATTATCATCATTATCCAGTGTTAGTCCACTATTGGATATGATCCTCCTTTAACGAGAATAACCTTGCTGCAAGCCGAAGACATATACCTACTTACAGTAACGTTTATATGAAATATGGAGTGTTATGGCAGCAGAACTTGTAACGATTACAAGAGCATAGAAAAACAACCAATCACTTAAGAAATACGAGGGAATTTAGTGAAACGGCCAAGTTCTGTCAGAGGTGAGGAACTATAAACATAAAACTTGGACCATGCCGTTGATTTGATGGAATCCCTTGGCCGGATCAAGCACAGTTCGTTAACTTTCATGCCCAGTAACTAAGTTACGTAAGTGAGAAGGATGGCGCTGACTTGTCTGAGGCGGATTGCTTTGAAAAAGGTTTGCAGATTAACATTTTAATGCGTAGAAATGTCCCGTCGTCTCAGTATTTATGTCGGCCAAGGTTCGTATATATCCAAAGAATTTGCTTGGAAATATTAACGAGTTTTGGTAGTGGTTAAATGGTGTCTCAATGAGATTGCTATCAGTATTATTTTCGTCGAAATATTGTATATTATGTACCGTATCTTTACCACCCCTACCAGCGTTAGATCTTGCAAAAAATAATGCCTAAATACTATGTACTGTATTACCGGAATACTATGTAATTCTAACAATATATTAATAGAAGTAAATGCATGCTAGTTATAAAGATGTTTATTGTGCTTGTAAGTGATATTTTCGAAATTCTTATATAATTTTTGATCTCATCGAAATTACTAGGCGTATTTATTGAGACGTAGCTATTTCGAAGTTTCAAAGGAAAAAATCTCTTTGCCAAGTAACTAGTGTATTTGTATGAGGCGAGAGCTACCGAGACATGTTCTTGAGGCGAGTACATATTTACAACGAGATGAGTTGACACAGCAGTCCGTCGGCGTCGTGGCGTTTGCATAAAAAATATCAGATTTTATGACGTCGAGTTTCCTACAATAATGGTAAAAGTAGGTCACTACGGAACATACAGAAATCAAAACACTTTTATGACGTGTCACTAGCGGATATGTCTTATTGCAAAATTTTATGTAATACTAAAATTCATAGCAAGCTCAGGCAAGGCAGGCGATACTTTAAAAAACTATATGATGTCACGTGGCCGCCCATTTACAAGTGCCATTGGAGCGGTCACCTTTTCTTTGCCGTGCCATTTTATTATAAAAATATTCAATGAGGAACATGCAACGAGTCTCCCGTTTCTTTAATGAGGAAAATATGGGATATAAAAGCGTGGCTCTTGTTGATGTGTGTACGTTAAACGACAACGCTTCAAAGTTGGTTCGTTATTTTTTGGCGCTCTTGTTTTTAGGTCGCCCGTGTATTTGGAACACTCCATATTTTCAGGTCTGTTGGCGTAAGGCAGACGTGTAATAATTTTCTATACTTCAAAATGGAAATTCTTATGTTTATAGCACGTAAAACGCTTTGAACATGCCAATATTTTGTAAAGAAAACACGTTACTACTTACAGCACACGTAATTGTACAAAAAATTACAGTATACATAAAATATCTAAAGGTTGTATACCTACTATTTCCGTTGTACAAATAATCACTGGCATTTCTCTACACGACAGAATCTATAACGAGGAATAGATGAAAGCGGATCACCGACATAGTTCCCAAACTTGGCAAATCGAAATGGTGGTGGGTAACTTTCATGTGGTACGCTAGTCCATTTGCATTCGAGCTC
>DWMP01000305.1:0-10043 GCA_018245295.1 Agara epimachia | reverse complement strand
ATTGCACCAAAATCAGCAACGCATTGGCAATGGCGACCACTGACCACTAAGTTTCCCATCCATCCGTTTGCTAAGTTTAATTTGTAAAAAAATATCTTGTAAAATATATCAAAGTATTTGTTACTCACCTGACACAGCCCGGAGTTGTTGAGGCGATAAAACTTGGCTATTTCACACGTCGCCACATCGCAGCCTCGCTTCGGCATCATGCCGATACCTTGCAATATACATTAATTGTTAAAGCATATATACAATATTAAGTATAACTAGACTATGGCCTACCACCATCTCAGTATGCGAGCGGACCCACGTGTAGCACTGGAACGATAAAAGGGAAAAAAAAGAAAAAAAGGACATGTAGTGAACTTATTCTTTACATACCTCTTTGTGGATCTGGTGTTTGGAAGGTGTTGATGTAATGCACGAAAGGTGGCTCCGGGGTGACCTGAAATGCACATTGAATTATGCAAAATTAGCATCGAGATATACTCTAAAATGTGCACTGTAAAAAAACTGGTCCAAATTACCAAAAAATCTTTACAAATCGTATCCTATGTGCTGTTCTGTTGTACAAGCTATAGTACTGTTAAGTTAAAGGCGTGAATAGAGTCCTTCAGGGCTCGTAACGCTTTGTCGACGCTTCTGTTGTTAGCAAAGTCCTCAGGTGACGGTGACTACTTACCTACAAGTGGCCCGCCTGCCTGTTTGTCAGTCAAAGTATTAAAAAAATCTCACTATGAGAGGAGACCGGTGTCCGGCAGTGGACCATTAAACTAAACTTAGACCAGGTATACAAAGTAGGCGAGGAAGGGCAGACCGACCTCGAAGTATCTGATGACGGAGTCGCCCTTGCCGCAGAGGTAGATGAGGTTGGTGTCGGGGTCGTAGAGCGGGAACATGACGCCGTTGCTGGTGTCGATCTCCACCGTCACGATGGGCTCGGCCAGCGCGTCCGGCGTGCGCAGCGAGTACTGCCGCTCCGACATGCGGCTGAACCTGCGCACACACGAACGTACATACACGTCAGGTGTTGTCCAACGAGTGACGCCTGTGGCTATATACACCCGCGGACGGACACATACGACAATTTGAAGATCTATCGCAGATTTATAAGCAATCATAAGCCCTTCTTTTAAAGTGACAATTATTTAACAAGGGATCTTAGGTTTTCATGAGTTACCAAACAATAAGATCACTTGAAGAGAGTAGCATGAATGCATGTAAAAAGAAATCTTTAATTTATGATAAACTACAAACGATGAAAATTAAAATATTACGAGCCCTACTCCGCTTGACACCATCCCAAAAGTTTTAAGCTATATCTATTATATAGGTTATTTTGCACCTAAACACGAAAGAAAACCTTGTAATAGTCACACGAATGTTTGTCCGGGCGTGCGGAAAACGCATCGCAGACATTGGACCGTGCAAAGGACGACTCACCCGGTGGTGAACACGAGACCGTGCTTCAGGAAGATCGCCCTGGACGCCTTGCTGCCCTCGTGCGCGATCGCCTCCGACTCCACTTCGCCCTTCCGCGGATCTATGATTCTGGAAAATGGCACCAAACACCATCAAGAAACGATACTTATGTTCAGGAAGCGTCATCAAATATCCCATCTCTTAAATGTCAACTTGCTTCAGGTATTAGATCATCCTGTAGTATTACATTAAGTACTGCAAAGACATTAAATTAATAACAAAATTAATAGTCTTAATATCAATCACTATTATAGCTATTGCTACAGTTCTGTTTGAGATTGATCACAGATTAGTTGTGTAATATTTTTATTGGAAATCAATACGTAAATTTGATATTCATTTACCTGATCTTTTTGTCGCGGCAAGTGGTGAGCAGCTTGGAGCCGGTCCAGTTCCAGCACGCGGAGTAGATGAGGTCGGGGTGGCAGTCCAGGCTGATCAGAACCTCGCCAGTGCCCACGTTCCATATAGCTATCTGCGGATAAACATTTGCATGTCATTATATTAAACATGGTCGAACCCAGTGTCCATAATATGAACAGTCATTAGATAAAGTGACTACTCAACGTCAGCTGGTGATACTGGCACTTTTTTAATCTATAAAAGAAATATATGCATAATGCGAATTATAATAAGTCATCTTTTCAGGCCACAGACGTCCAGATTTGGACTTTGTCATCCCCAAACATCTTCAAAACTCATAGATCTACCTACTTTCTTCACCCTCTTTCTGTTATAGATCAGGTTCTTGATGCATTTGTTGGTGTGTCGGACCACTCTTCGAACCGCATCGAACAGTCATAACAAATGGGCCAGCTATCAAAGAGGTAACGCCAGTCGGAAGGTCACCTGGTTATCGGAGCCAGCTGTGAGAAGCACGTTCTGGGCGGTCGGATGCCACAGCACCAGGCCCACGCGCCGCTGGTGGTACACGAGGTCGACCACCGGCTCGGAGAGGGTGCGCGACAGCCCCCCGTCCGGGATCTGCCACACCTGAAGACAAACAACAAAATACCCTAAGCTATTCAATCATCAACAGCCATGTCCAGTCATATCTCAGCCCGTTGTGAACCTGTATTTATCATTCTCTCTGCAAACGAAAGGTGGTCTCATTCGAATAAAAAGAAAAACACATCATCAGTAGAATTGAAAAAGTCAAAATTTGTCTTCAAAAAATGTATATGTATTATCACCCATCGACGTAAGTCTACTTTGATAAAAGTGTAATTGGCGAAAAAACAGTCCATTAGGTCGTTACTATCTGCCTACCACCATGAGACATAGACGTAGTAATACAGATGAATACTGATCAAAATAATGAACACATTTCCTCCTTACCTTGACGACGCAATCTTCGGAGCCGCTCGCGATGACATTGTCATTATGCGGACACCACGCTATGTCCAACACTGGACCCTTGTGCCCGCCCACCAGTGGGTGATCTGCTGGGATTCGGCCCACCTGTGAACAAGCAAGATTTCTGTGTAATATCATAATATAAGCTGAAAGCGATTCGTATGTATGAAGACACTAGGGACGGAAATATTTGGCCCTCGGTGCTTCTGCTTACGCCGTTAATGACCTGGCGTTGTGGTATAATAATTATATGAATATCTTACTAGACTCTCACCGCGATGTGACCCGTGTAGAATACTATTTTCTATAGGTTACAAATTATAACATTGTTTGTAATATAATTAAAATTTGTAATAGGTGTCCGTTGTATTACATTTTATACATATTTTTGTCAATTGTGATGTGTGATCACGAGTTATTGTATTGTATTATATTGGCATTTAATTGCCTAACATGGAATCAGATAGCGGCGTGTGGAGTTATCCGAAATATTATTGTTGTTATCATAAAGCATCTCCCAAGGCTCAACATTGGGCCCGCTTTTCTTCTTGTCGCATCAAACCTCCTCTCCCCGCCTGGATCATATCGTATTCCGTGCGTCTGCGTGTACATGCGACGCCGTTACATCCGATTCGCGTCGAACGCAATGATATCGCGAATGAACAGTAAAAATTTCGTGAACGCGCTCCGACATCCCGTTAACGCGCGGCGAAAGCGGTCATTAGCACTATAATTAAACAGAGGGAAATCAATTAGCGATACTCGCGTTCTGCCAAGATTATTCCGTCTCGCTATGTGGGTCAGTCAGGTGGACAGTGAAAACGTGAGTCGCGAAAGGCGTCCTGCTTACATTGCAACTATCTGTCGCCGTCGCGCTATAGTTGCCATCATGCGACTATGCGACTAAACGTGCTCGTTCCGTATCAACATGGATATTAAGAGTGTGTCAACATTTTTTGTCGCTCCGTCTACGTTGCCACAGCGAGCGCATTTCCATATGTCTTCGAGCATTCGACCACGCGACATAATGTCGCTACGACAAAAAGTCGCAGCGACCGCGCGGCTTTAAACGCCGACCGAGACGAGGTAATTGGGTATCCAAAACAACTACATGTTCATACAGGCATCGCACTATCTCTAGATGCACTTTTGTTTAAAACAATTTAAATTAACCGACTGACTCCCAGCTGTCTGTTGGTGCAGTGGTGAATGAATCTAACGGCTCAGTCGTGAGTTATGGGTTCGATTTTATGTCGCAACAAGTGTTTTTTGTGGGTTGAAGAATTGTTTGTGGTTCACACGGGGAAGGTTAAAAACAACGGGGACAGGACATAAACAGGAAAAACATTGCACGTTGTGCTACTTATTTGCCGTGAAAATGGACCCAGCAATGACACCACCAAATACGAACCTTCCAAAACCCGCTAAAACCAAAAGTTTCAAAATAACGATACATTAACCATTAACACAACTGTAATGAGCGATTCGTGTAGCGTCATAAAAAAAGGCCCATATCAAAACCAATCGAAATAAACCTGATCATTACAGCAAAACGAACTCTATGCCGTTGTGCTCGACTCTAAACTGCGTTGTGAGAGCATCAGATATAAAAATGACAATCACAAAGCATAATGAGCTTTATCGCATAGCACTGAGAGTCTAGTATCCGTTAGTATAAACTAGTGATCGAGATTGTCTAACGACGCCGCACAGTCTAACAGAGCGTTCTATTAATAACCGGTGACTGAGTTTTGCACGCGCCTTCGCGTACCGCATTTTAGATGGACCGTGTGTGTGATGATATTATTTCTAGACCCCTAAAGCATGGATTTATATAGGACGGATTCGTTTAGAAACCAAGTAATCAATCGGTAACAAGAATTATGCGGGACACCAACAGGATATAACCCCATGGTGTTCCTCCCCGAGGTCATTTGTTGCAACAACGGGTACGCTTTCGCATTCTTGTACGGTCCCCACACTGCCAGTCCCGCAATGGGACTCCACGTCATTCTTGGAATAGAATTGGATTTCCTTCATTCCGACCACCACAGAGGCGCGCACGGCACCTCGCGGCAAAGCCAGGCGAATCTAACTCCAGCGGTAACTCGAGAGATCACAACTGTAAACTATTAGTGGAATTGTATCCAATTTGTACCTTCGTCTCAATGTAGGTCAACGTAAAATCCTCTAAAATAACAAACAACTACCAAGCAACTCTAAGGAAGCACAGAATACACTCGTCCACGCCGCTCGGCTTGCAAACGTCCGAACGATGGCTCGGAGCCAAGTGCATTTTTATCTACCCGATGGAGTGGCGCTTATTCGCGACAAAAAATTGTCGACAGAAATCGGATCACGGAAAAGAGTTCGACTGTACAGTTCTACGTTTTTTTGAACCCTTTCATTATTCCACTAGTAGAGATAGTTGTCCTGTAATACTGCAAATTATTATATGAGTGCCTAGCAGTGCGAGGTACGAAGGGTCAAGACGAAGACACTTGAAATGGAAGCTTCTTTTTTAATCACTTAGCTGACAAACTTGCAGACGGGCCACCTTATGACCATCGCCTACAGACATTACCAACTCCAGAGGCGGCGCCAACGCGTTACCAGCCCAGAAGGACTCTATTATTGCCATTTTTTAAAACCCCATGTCATAGCGCAAAGGGAACACGTCGTAGGAGAGCCCATTCCACAGTTTGCGCGCAGAGATAGAGCACGTAGTAAAAATAGGAGCAAAATGCCTTTCTCTGGCGACGGTGGGGCAACCGTCAAAAGGTACAGCGGCACCTTGGGAGATACATAAGATCTCTCAAGACAAGGAGTCTCGAGAAACCAGTCGCCTCTTTCGACAGGCAGGAGACACCCTGTATTCTGGTCCCGAGCTACAAGGGCAAGGAGCAATATACCTACGGTGTGTCGCTATGTACCCGCTGAGCCCATCAACGATGCGACAATGTCCGTGTGATTCACACATGCAAATGATAATGGCACGTGTTTGTGAATTTTAATGACATGGCGCCGTTTGGCCGTTTTACATTTTAACATTTACAACGACAACGTTATAAAACTTTTATGATTACACCAACAGCCTATATAAATTTCATATAATTCCATCGACGTGAAGACAGAAAAGATCAAATCGTTATATTTGTGTTTCTAATACTTTCACCAGTGGAAGAGAGAAGATTTGGGAAATGGCATTTTTTACTATACCAACACGCCAGGTCCTTCAGAGGGTTTCCTCTTCATCCGGTATTATTGCGAATATTATTATTACTGTTAAAGATATCATCTCATAAAGCACGTTCAACGCTTTCTAACGTTAAATTTTCGAAGCTGACATTCGTATCGTCACGATATCGTAACGACCCCACGATTGTTGTCGTTTCCCCACCTTTTGTGCTTTATCGCCGCAATAAAAGCTCTTGCCAAACGCACATAGCTATCTCAGTGCCAATGTTTGCTTTGTATTGTTTTATTTTCTTTTTTTTTCATCATCTTGTTTACAGTCCAACTGTGACATAATAATTATGTTCAAACAAAAAATTTCGAATCATCTATTGTTACAGTCCTTAAAGCTGGTATCCTTCCGTTATGAGAAGGTCTTTAAGGAAATATTTTACCGAGACGCACAGGAGCGGCTAGATAGACTTCACATACCTTATGGAATATTACAAGAGCATAATCTAAGGTATGGAATATTACAAGAGCATAATCTAAAGGCATTTGATTTTAAATTTATAAATCGCACGTAACGTTTGAAAAATCCAGAGATGCGTACCAGGAGTTACAGGTAGCCCAGACAACCGGAGCGAGACGCCGAAGTCCAAACCACCGGGCTATCAATGCATAAGATAAGATAAAGATAAGATTAAACTGTACGAAAGAATGTCGCGTAGGCAGAGATTAGGTGTCGAGGAGTTGAATAGGTCGCGAGTGTACAATAACGCTCGTATTAATACCGTGGAATCATAACAGTTTGCGCACGCGCCGGCTTTTCTCAGCGGCGCGTGGGAGGGCCCTCGATTTCCGACCGCTAAGCGAATTATTTCACAACCACGCCGCCACATATAATATAAATAACCGAAAAAAAAAACACATTTCTATTCGAACCTAGGATTTGCCGCGGCCTCGAAAATTATGTGATATATGGTTAGATCATAAAAAAAAAACATTAATAATACTAGCCAACTAGCGGTACATATTCGATACACTTCCTCAATTTCCGATGAACCTCCATCTGTGGCATGTATCTGTAACATGGCGCTCTTCATGGAGTTCCTGAGAGCTCTCCTTCCAAATCGGCAACGCATGGCAACTCCTCCACTGTTGCACTTACCATCAGGTGACCCGTTCGCCTGTTTGTTTACGCTCGCCATGAGCACGACAAGTGGACTTCGGAGAGACACCTTAGGATGAAAGTGAGAGAAAGATCAGAGCAAGAGGCGAAAGAAATATATCAGGAGCGAAACCGGTGGGAACCCTTAGTCTCTGTCCACCCCTATGGGAAGTACACCTGACTGTGTAACTAACGAGCAAGTGGAGAAATTTAACTTGTACAGGTAAAACTTGTACAAGGATAAACTTCGTTACGAGAGGAGAAGGAACAAATCACTGGTCACTTGGACGCCTTTTAGGAACGTAATTCGAATAGTTTTGTTCAATATGAGGTATATAGATACACTCATTGAAGGTCATACATGTTTTAGACATCATTCTTCGGCTTTGGTATGCTAGACCGGGAGAAAGCGGCGATAAAAAAAAGACTTATCATTATCCAAAGAAGCCTACAAACGCTTATTCATACGAGAGGAAATGGCGTTCGGATAGAGAGCATCTCGCATTCCACCTCGTGCGGCATCATCGCGAGATATTCAAAAATAGAACCACAAATGGCCACTAGTAAATAATAACGCTAAATATAGCGGCCGTCAGCGCATTGCACGTCGGGTTGCAATGGGCAAATATAGCGCGCGTCACCCGCACTCATTGCTGTACTCACTGCGTCGCTATGTTGTCGAGTTTCGAGGAATTCAATTCCGCCAATCTACCGCCCACTTCGAACATCACACCAATCATTAAACTCCACACATCAGCGTGCTCGGAAAGTCGAGGATTCACAGTCACGTCCAGAAATTTCCAAAGGTTGCTTTCGTTTTCGATATAGTTCTTTCGCCTGGTATACTTTCATCCAAGTGTTTGGGTGGCCTCGTGGTCGAGTGGTTAGAGACGCTGACTGGTAAACCGGAGGTCGTGAGTTCGATTCCCATCCAGGAACAACGTTTGGATGATGAACACATTTGTTTGATCTGTGTCTGGGTGTAATAATAGTATTATATCGTATGTATGTTATCAGCTTTGCGGTGACCGTAACACAGGCCTTTAATTGCCTAATTTGGAATCTGATAGCCATGTTTGGAATTGTCTCAAACACTGCTGATGGAAAGGGTTGAAGCCCGAAGGCCCAATAGTAGGACCCAGATTTTACGAGAGCCCTTTATTATCAATTTTACGTATTGCAACACTAGAGCTACTATTACTCATAATTTATTTATCGCAGTCATCGCTAATGCTAATGATTCTCACACCTTGCAAGATTTCCAATCTATTAGCATCACAGATGATGGCGTGGCGCGATTATATTTAGCTAATGCATCCTAAAAGGTAGCTTGTCTTCATCTTGGCAATGGCGCTTTACTACACGTGTCCCGCCTTATATTTATCGTGTGCACGACACTCATGGGCGATGACTCATCGTCGTAGATCATGTGAAGCATTAGAAGAACACGCCGTGATGCGTGTCCGCGCAAATCACTGGAACGATGATTGATTGTGTCAGGTGTCAGGTCTTCGTCGTGTTCGTCGCGCGCGGCATCGTGTGCACTGCGCATCTTCTAAGTCTATACCATTTGCGTCAATTTCCCGTATCGGTAAACGGGTGACTAAGAATCCTCCATCGGTTGCTTCTTCTTGAGTGAAACCCCTTTTCATTCAATCTTTCTCTTTTTTTGTTCTGTATCTTTTTTATTGTGTTCTTCTCTTTTTATTGGATGGCATAATAAAATTCTGTCTTTCTTTCTTTCTTCTTCCTTCATGGATGCCACATCGTCTTACCCACCAGAGCTAGTCTCGATCTGGTCCGCGTCTCAAATTTATCGTGGCGCGCTTTCCTCTTCACTCACCTATTAAGATGTATAGTTAGAACGGTGTTGGCGCGCGCGAGGCGATTCCCGCGCGATATTTATGACTCTGTTTGCGAGATTCGCACGAACTTGACACAGTTACCATGGGGATGAACACTGTAGTTGACTGGAGAACGCTTATACACGGACAAAGATCTAATGTTTATATTCAAATTCTTTACTGCTAGAACACAGAGTACGTCTAACATATAAAATGTGTAAAAATGGGTACTAAACTGATGCTATTGCATCGATTTTAAACATGAAGCTTGTGTGTATGTCAATTTTAGTTTAATTTAGCAATGATAATTATAATTCTAACAGTATCTCTTAAATTTGTACGACGTTAAAAGCGAAATACGGAATGAACTGTCACTACTATTATACCATCACGCCAGTTAACTGACGGGGTGAGCATTCTTCGTCATTCTTGGACCATACGCACCAATAAAAGATTTTAACGATTAAGCAAGAGTAAACAAACGTGCTGCTTATGTCTTATTAATAAAACGATTGAAAGAAGGAAAGAAAGAAAAATGTGTTTATACGCGGGCTCTGTTTGCCTCAGTCTTATTAATAAAACGATTGAAAGAAAGAAAGAAAGAAAAATGTGTTTATACGCGGGCTCTGTTTGTCTCAAGGAAGGTACACAGTTACATGAACAATTGCAATTTTGAATGTACCCAAAATCATTGTTTGATATTGTTGACGATGTTATTATGACACCGCGCGATGGAATCCGTTGAAAAAGCTTGTAAACATTCCCACAACGCGACAATACAGCGCCATTGTTATCGTGCACTATGGTATTACGGTGTCGCGCGTTATGGAAAGTGACGCGCGAGTCGCACGCGTCGGCCGCATATGCGACTCGCGCGTCGCAGATGCCGTCGTAATAGCGACGGATGCAATAAAAAATAACTTACAATTATATATTGATGGATATATCCATGGGTATACAGGTGTGCCTTTTTTAAGCGTATCGCCTGCAAGCAGTGCGGAGCGAGGGCAGACTGC
>DWMP01000304.1:0-10048 GCA_018245295.1 Agara epimachia | reverse complement strand
ATATGTATGTTTATCAGCTGTCCGGTTACCATAACACAGGCTTTCAGTTGCCTAATTTGGAATCGGATAGCCGCGTGTGGAATTGTCCCCGGTTATTATTATTATACAGTTATTGAAGAAAAACATAGATATATTGAACTATTCGAATAGCGGTGTCATACAAAATATTGGCAGAACGTAAAACAATGAACGGTCAAATTAGCAGTGACGTAGATGAGGCATTTCGAAGTTGCTAACAGATACATTCCAACTCCTGAAGGTACAGTCGGTCGCGTCTAGTATACACATGTTCTACCCGCTATACATACATACGTATCATACAAAGTCGATAAAACTGTAACGTACAATAGCAAAACCATACATAATAGGCCACTTATGTAATACCCTTATTCACTACTGCTCAAGTTATGTATTAGTTACTCTTTACACTTTGAAATTAATTGCATACACTCGCATTTAAATTACCGCTTAGAATGCATTATGCTCTGGTTATATTTAGGATAAGTTAGGTTATAATTAGCACGTACCATGTATATGTAACGCTTCAGGAAAATCTGTATATCCTCCAGACTTTTAAACTCGAACAAATGCAGCTAGTGGAACAAGACGTAACACTATGAAACTTACTGAAACAATGCATTAACAGTTTTTAAAGGCTTTTGTGTTGTGTATCAAGTACACTTGTAACTATCTGCATTTAAATTTAACTGAGATGAATTTCATGGTTTGCAGCCCTGAGGACTTTATTGGACTTTATTCATTCATCTGTTAATGAAATACGCGGATTTAGTCGAAGGACGAAAAGCACTAAGCCATTAGGGCTGTCAATAAAAAAGTGTTAATTGTAAGGTTTAAATTTTTTGAAAAGGAATAACGTTAATTTACCTTCTCCGTAACACCATCCTGGTAGTATTGCGAGCTGTGTTGCACGTATGCATTTTCGGCGGGCAGAACAATAACAGCTTTCGCTTCCCCCTGAGCGTTGAAACCCCCACCACACCGCCAAATTACTTCACTACAGGACCTCCATAGAGCTTCCTCTTGGCGTTCTTCCGATGGACGAAGGTAGCTAAGTAAGGAAGTGGAATATTTTGTAACATTAGGTACGCCATATAATCGCACTCATATAATAATGGCATTGACTAAACAAGCAAGAACTGCGCACTACCCCTAATATTCTCTTAAGGTTGGTTCTAAAAAATTATATTTAGCCCTAAATCTTCCCGATTTAAATGCATTTTTTTTTCATTCATTCATTTGTACACTCATTCATTCATAATCATTCATTAATCATTCATTCATTAATCATTCATTCATTAATCATTCATTAATTAACCATTCGTTCATTGATCATTCGTTCATTGGTTCATTACTTCATTACTTCACATAATGGAACCACATGACCAGTGGCTATTTTAGTATTTGTAGCAATTGAAAATCAATGGGAAAACGATGATGCAATACAATTTTCAAATAGTTTATTTAAGAAACTTGTTCGAGGAAAGGAAGTATCTCTGAAATTTATTTATTCAAATTTCCCCCAAGCGACTTCATTTACAGAATTTTCAACGCCGTTCTCTCGATATCGGTTTCCGCGATCTCTGACTCCGTATGTTGTATATCGTTATAGGAAAATACGACGCAAAGTGCGGTCGGGTCTTGAGTTTTAACTTTTTTCTACATTATAAAATGGAATAGAGGCATTTGATACTTACGTACTCATCTGTTTTAGCATTAGATTAGAAAGCATACGTTCCATTTTTACGTCTAGTGGATCAATAATAATATGTGGAATAATAATAATAATATCTTTGGACACCCTCACACGCGGCCATCTTATCCCAAACTAAGCAGAAGTACAGGCATACAGATAGTACAGGCATACTATAGTGATCAGGCAACTGATAAAATACTTAATATTCTTTTATTACACTCAGACAGAACACATATATGAATTTGTTTTCACTGGGATTCGAACCCATGACCTTTGGCTTAGGAGTCAGGTTCACAATCCAGTAGACAATGAGGCTAGTCATCATAAAGTAATCAAAAGTATAGCAAAATCCTAAGATGTCCGATGGAATTCTACTGAATGGAAAAAAATAAGCTGTATGAACCACAATTGGAATGTCTATTTTGTTTTAATTCAAAACAATTGTATCCTAAATCATCGACTCTAACACGAGTTCGTATAGAAATATTCATTAATCTAGTTACTGAGTCGAATAAGACTTGACTATTCAAATTAGTCCATAGGGGCCATAAAACTTAGCGCGATGGTTATCAGAATTCGCGAATAATCTCCAGGGAAACGTTATATTCGAGGGCTTAGTTGTTCGTTATTAAAAGGAAAAGTTAATTTCGGTCTTTTGAAATTGCTCGAAAAAAATACAATAAAAAATGTTCAACCAATTCTTTTCAGTAACGGCTAAATTTGTCTCTTATTTAGGGACAAAATCTCGTCAACACAATAAAGGCAACAGGCTCCGTAGATACCCAAGATTGATACCTATCTAGGCGACCGTGATTCTTTCGGCAAATATCTTGCGAGCTGCTTGGAATTATGTTCACAATAAATATCTAGATTAAGTGTTCGCAGTCCAGAAACAATGACTAACGGGTCGAACTGCTGTGTTCTTGGATAGCAAGTAAAGTTTCAGAAAATGTATCAAAATGTATACGCGTACGATAATAATAATTAGGATCAGTCTGTGTGTCTAGTGATATAGTTTACAGCCACTCTGGGGGTCTGGCATTCGAATCCCGGTACGCGCTTCTGATTTAACAAAGTACGGTGTTTTTAAACATAATACTGTCGCGTCAAAGATGAAGGAATACTTCGAGAGGACACTTGAACACCACAGCGTTTTCCACAATACGCTTTCCAGTGCGTGAAGGCTGCATAGGATGCGTTAAACCTTCTTATTACATGACAAGACCAATATCAAAGAGTTGATCAATAAAAAAGTAACAGAGCATTCTAGCGAAAGTATTATTCACATCAACATATACGTTTGTAAACAGAATCGTATGTTAAAGCTCAATGTGAGAGGATATCCATGTTCAACATTGGAACAATGAAAAGCGCTAAAAACAAACAACATAAAAGCAGAATCATATTTACTATAACTAAGATGTGGAAGTATAATGTGGGAAGGCTATCAACCGCTACTCACATCGCACCAGCGTGTTGCAATATACTCGTAAATCCTTTATGTGCATGCAATATTTCATAGCAATAGAGGACTTTATGATATAAGCTGTTCATTTAAACTTTCCGATGCATTGCTGGTGACGTAATGCGTCTGGTTATTTAGAGATATTTGTGATGCTTTCGTATAACTGCTGGATAAATTATCCTTATATAATTTAGCGGCCGTATTAGGTTGGTACAATAAAGAGTATTATTATTACACGTATCATATAAAATAATGAATCCGATAAAAATGACTATTTATGTGATGATGATAATAAAGCGCACACTCTAGACTTATGACCTTATGAAACTACGTGCCTATGTTAAATGCGCTAGGTGATTAAAAACCAATCGTAAAGCAGGACACCAATGTCTATCCCGTAGGTTCATTGGTTAGTGCACAGGATGTTATTATTATTATACGAAAAGAGATTGACGATCCCGTTAACATCGTGTGTGATATAAAAAAAAAGTTTCCCCCTAAACCACTAAGGACAAGTGAAGAAACACGACGTATTCTATTTAGACTTTCGTATCCACCCCGCAAGCAGCCATCGCGAGGTGTACTTTATAAAGGGGCATCCTTCAAAAACCCGAGCACAGTTTACTCATTCGAAATGGGCTCGTTTGTTACGAAAATTGCTCGCTTCGGCTGGCGGCGAGCTTTTTTTTTTCATAAACACGTGATTTTTATTCTAACGCCCCGCGCGGGGCATTGCGGGCTATCGCGCCGCGCACTCCCGCTGAGATATTGTTTGGCACACAACGTGACGTTTTTAAACCTTTTCCTAACAGTGTGTACGTACACCTGTCACGGTGTAAATTTACCAACTTTGTTCGCAATGTGAAATAAAATTCGAAAACGCAAATACAAACGTGATATCAATTGCATAGATACAATGTGACTATTTAAATACATAATTAGCTTCCAACTACAATATTGTTTGTTTGATATACATTTAGAAGAACATCATATTCTAATCTAGACCATGAATTATCTGCATGTATAATTTCATGCGAATCCATTTAGTATCTTTTGCATCATTGATGAACAAACATTCAAGCAAATATACATACTAGCACACCAGTAGTATTATAATTTAAACACACTAAACAACAAAGTACCGCGCTGGGTCAGTCGTTCGATGAGTGACCGAGTGACAAATTATGACCGTTAAAACTTCCCGGCAGGCATGGTGCCTATTTTTATGTCCAAATAATATATATATAAATACATATATGGACCAATCATTTGCATATAACAAAGAAATAGCATCGTCACCTAATGGTGTATTCGGAAACGTGGCTAAACTTTTCATTGGAATAGTTCGTTTCGTTTTGATTGATGATTGTATAATAACTGGAAGACGAATTTATCATGTGGACTTTGTACTCCTGTCGTACCTATTTCAAAATAACTCGACCTGTCTCGTTCAGCGCATGTCTTTCCCTACAATTGACGTAAGCTTTTCATCTATTTAAACTCATATAAACATTTAATTTGACATCCTATCCTTAAAACGTACTTTATGACCTTATCCAACAAGATTTGTATGCTTTTATGAGTGTATCCGTCACATTTCACACGTCGAAAACAAAAGGTCGTAAGCGACATTACCTTATAGCACAAATGTAGAAAATTGGCGACACTGAAATGTAATCCGTTCAATTCGCAAAGTTACCTCTCTGGTGGCTCGGCGGACTTGTTATCCTTAGTTAAGGGCCTGGAATCGAACAGCAGCCACTTTATGATGTGAGCTTGAAGACCAGACAGCAGAGACCTGGTTCCGTTTCGGGGAGCAGCCAGACCGTAACCCAGGGGCTGGTCCGCTGGTCTCATGATGAGGGGTGTCCTGATCCACTCTCCCCGAGGCGGGCACGACGCGGTGCCGAAAGCTATAACCCGTAGCTCCTGAAATTTTAATGATATTTAAAGTATGCTCCATCAAAATATATATAACTCAAGGTGACTGACTGACTGACATAGTGATCTATCAACGCACAGCCCAAACCACTGGACGGATCGGGCTGAAATTCGGCATGCAGGTAGATGTTATGACGTAGGTATCCGCTAAGAAAGGATTTTGATCAATTCTACCCCCAAGGGAATAAAATAGGGGATAAAAGTTCTTAACGCGAGCGAAGCCGCGGGCAAAAGCTAGTTAAAATATATATGTATATATATATTTTGTATGAATTGTCACGCGAAAGATACAGCTCAGATAATGATGATAAAAAAAACAATTAAGCTAAAGTTACCAATAAATTCTCCTAAACGTGATCCCAATAGCGCTCCTGCACTAGTGACTACCGCACAGGTATCAAACACACGCTTCTTCTGCAACGGCAATTTGGGAATTTTAAACCCCAAACGCGCAAAAGGCTCATCCTCCGCTGTCACAGTTTTCACTGCAACATCTCCAAGAGCACAAAGTATGTCTTTCCTGGTAAGCTGCTTAGCATTTCCTCTTTCGTATTTCACATCATAAGGATTTTGAGAGTTCAACCCAGATGTAAACACTTTGCTCTCACTCATCAAAACCCTATGGAACTCTTTCAGCAATAACTCCTTGTATTCGGTAGACCTCGCTGCACAGTCCGTGGTAGTGAAGTCAGCACAAACGTAATTGTCGCTATCAAAGTCTAATAAAGGCTTGTGTATATTAGGAAAACGCGGACTACCGTGAACCTTCCTCACTATGTTATTAGACGGCCGGCCTTGCGTCCCGGATGCTTTGTTGGACGTTTGCATTAACTGTCCGCTGCTTCTAAAATTCGTTACCGATCTCCGGCTCTTATGCGACATGTCGACCTTTAAGACAGAGTTATTTGAAACTGTGTTGTAATTATACTTTTCCGCATTGTATGCCTCATGATATAACACTCCATTCTTTTGCGTTCCTTCAGACTTATTAAATAACCTTTGTCTCTCGATATTCATCCAATACTGAGACCATATAAGATAGAGATATCCACACATCCCAAAACAGAGCAAATTTATAAAAATCCATACAGACATAGCGGCTGCTTTCATCTTGAATTTCCGCTCTTACCTAGCTTTAATTAAATGGTTGAAATATTTATCATCCGTAAATTGTAAAGCTTCTATCTAAATAAATATCACTTGTTTTATCGGACACTTAGCAATTAAATTATCAACACTGGACACTACTATATTAATAAAACCACGGAAACACGACAAAGGGCGGAGTAGAAACAGCTGATTGAGGCGCAAATAGCGCATGCGTCAAGTCATGTGATATTTAGGAAAGCTTTCTAATTTTTCAATTGAGACTAGTTTTTAATTCCAAATACCTATTTGTAGTTATTCATGTAAAAAACGCACAAGTTAGGTAGGTTAGCATATTATATTGCATATTGACGCATCCATCTATTATAAGTTAACCCGTCCAATTTTCACTTAATCGTCCAAATATGTTCCTAAGATTAATTGTAGACATATTACCTGTGATAAGTCTGTGAATTCGATTGCCTATTGAAATTTTTCAACCTTTTTATCAGTTTTGTGGCAATAAAACTAAACAAAAACTAAGTAAGCTAGTGTCATTCACCATATTTTTTCTTATCCTTCATATTCGTCTACTGTTGGACCGGATCTCCTGTCATAGATAAGTAAATACCACTCGCTTTACCGGTGAACATATTTTAAAGTATATTTTCAGAGCTATGTGAAGACTGCCAACCCACGCTTAACCGGCCTGGTAGACTATGGCCTAATATCTCCTCACTACCAAGAGGAGACCCATATTAAACAGTGGAACAATGAAAGTGTCGAAAAGAAATCATTCCTATGGATAACGGTAACCGACGAAAGGATGTTCATAAATTAAACAACAAATGACAATTAACATTTATTGAAAATTCAGGATGACCACAAATACAATCAGGATTAAGTACAAACCATTAATCATTATTATGTAGGTATACGTGTAAATCTACAAACTACTCATATCAAAAATGTTAAATAGGAACAAAATATTGTTTTCCTTGACCAGGGACTGGAACGGCCACATGTCTGCCGGCGCATTTGCCACTTCGCAGAAAAAAAAAATATTTCTGTTACGTCCCTTGTTAAAACTACAATATACAATGCATGTAATTTTTGAGGCTATTTTGTTTTATTCTACTTTCATCGGAACTACTTGTGCGTATTTAATAGATATTCTTTTTATTTGGCGTGCATTTCAGTTCTGATATGTACTTACGTAACCTAATTAGAAAGTGAAAATCATGCGTTCCAAAATCGCCAAGTAGGGGTAATTATTACTTAATCAAACGGTTCACTGGCAAGTAGATACTTGTGTTTTTATTTTATTTGTGTACTTGTGCCCTCTGTTCGGTATCCTTGTGTAGTAAATGTCATTTTTTTAAAAAGATTTTATACATACTTGTAATATAAAAAGTAAAATAATCATCGTTACACATTTCATATATATTACGAACCAACGTTGAAAGAATATCAAATCGTATGCACACAAAAAACCAATAAAAACAATCCAATTGAAATGTAAAGGATTTGGCTTCTCAGTGAAATACTTGTGGAATTACTATATACTTTTGACTTTGGCCTTATATTGTAATACTACCTTAGTTTGACACGAATTTGACTTCTAGATAAATAACCTCTTAAAATAAGTACTAAAAGATTTTGCGATAACCAATTTTACATTCCGTTCATTAGAAATTTTATTCTATTGCATATATTGATTCATTACAATCGGAAAAGTAGTACAATATGATATTATTATTTATGAAATTCTATCAAGTTAATTATAACCAGTAATAGTACAAGTATTCAATCACAAAAAGATAAAAAGGGTGCACTCATGACCATGTTCTTATTCCTATATAAGATTGAAATTATTACATAAAAGTTATGTCAAAAATATTTACAACGAATATGTTTAATGACTAGAACAAATGATTGAAATTCACTCGTCGGCGCTAAGAAATTTATGTTCAGACATTAGTATTCATAGTAAAGTTCCATCTCAATGGCGCCCGGGCGCATCTGTCAATCTCAAGATTTACATTGCGTTTAACATGTCTATATAAATAGAACTGCAGTAATGTTTGTTTATCGCATTTACAAGCATGGGGAGTGTCGCGTATTCTCTATCAGCCCCCTGAGGTCCCACACTGAACCAAGTGGACCTGGCACCTTCGGCTATTGAGCATCTTGAAATCAAAAACATATCGTTAACACGACTAAACTCATATTACACAAATACACATCAATTTACACAATGTTGAGTTTTGCACATTTAAAATCGTTTCTCCAACAAACAAAAAACCGGACTTTATTCAAATCTCATCTTTCGCATTCCATTCGGTCGGAAGGCGGCGTTCGTGGTCTGTACACACTTGTTACCCGATTCGAAATCCAAATACCTCATACACAATAAACACATACAAGTATGCGACGAGCGAACATTCGCAAATTGGTGGCAGTACACTCGGGGCCGGCCGTCAGCGGGCGTCGCGGCTCAGCAGCGTGGAGTAGTGCAGGGGCGGCACCAGGGCTCCGGCGAGCACTATCAAACCGTATTTCGGCTTGTAGATCAACCTGTTTAGACACCAACAACCGACTGTTTAAAAATGTTTTTATTTTTATGATTAATAATACAAGGATGGCACCTAAGCACTAGCTTTCAACACAGATACAGAGATCTATTGTTGAAGCTTCATCGAGCGACATGTTAACTGCTCCATTTTTGGTTCAATGTCTACCTATCCGATACAGATTCCAAACTATTATTACTGTGTCAAATTTTATTTTCTGCAGTCTGTTTACCTTCATTTATTAATGGTACGAAGTCTTTGTGAACTAATGTCTACTAATTTGTATTAAATATTTAAGTAATGTCGTAAACACTCACCAAGGCACTGATATGGTTAACAATGTATACGAGAACGCAAGAACTAAATTAACCCACAGTCGTGAACATCTTTTGAAGTTGTTTGATAACCATTGACATTGTAAAACTGTAAAAGAGAAGTTTCTCATATTATAATATCTAACATGATGGTTTTAATTTTAATACAATACAAATAAACTAATACTAACTACCAATGTACCGCTACTATTACAATATCAGGTCGCACCAACACCTTTCTTGTCTTTAAACCTTGCTATCTCCGTCACAAAAATTTATATTTGGTGAAAGCAAAATTACATTACTTTTTCTCACTCACACTATAAAATCGTATATCTAGGAATTGATAGTCGCTTGTAGATTTAAGTAGTGAGTATAATGTAGATAAATAAGAAATAAGTAAGACATGGAAATTCAAAAACAAAATAAGTATGTACTCACATTTGAGTATAAAAATGAAATGTATATTTTATGTCCAACTAAAAATTGCATATTTTATTTTTAGTAATTACTCACACAATGTTAGCCAGTCTGGATGCAATGTCATTGCTGATGCAAAAACTTGTACAAAGCCCAGAAGCCTATATTTCCATGTGTGAAAGTAGGCGTCACGTTTCTCCAAATCGTGTAGTTGTACGAGACTGTACGATCCTTTACGTAGCAACGATAGAGGGTCCGCCGAAGGAAAAGCATCTACGCTGTAGGGCTGAAGAACTCCGTTTTCCAACACGCCAACTGCAGTATACTAAATATTAACAATTAAAAAATAATTATAGGTTGGAGAACAAAAGCAAATTCACTGCTTTTATAATGCATTAACATAAGATATTTTGAAATACTTATGAACATTTTACATATACCTGACAACTTAATTTCGAATGGTCAGGACAATCCATGATATCCGACTGCAGGTAAACTGATATGCAACTGGATGGCAAACACAGATAATGCTTTG
>DWMP01000303.1:0-10050 GCA_018245295.1 Agara epimachia | reverse complement strand
CCGATCCAGCAGTGGACCAACAAAAGGGTTGTACATGCATATGGACAAAATTAGAAATTAAATAAAACTAAAAAAATTTTGAAACCTGAACAAAGATTCTCCTGATGATAATTGGATGGACCAGGTCGGCTCAATTGTTCCGAATCAGGTGGACGAACAGGAGAATCTATATTGGGAGAACATGGCTCCAACTTCACTTCTCCGACTAAACAAAAAAAAATGATAACACGTAGTACAAAAATATAATTAGTAAAGAAGAATACGGAATGCAATTTTAAGTATTTCAAATCTCACGTTCAGTCGACAGCGCAGTATGGTACGCGTGGTGCGGTTCCTCGACGGCCAAATGCAGTCTGCCACCGGGTCTTATCCTAGGAACCACTGTTGCCACCACGGGGACTCTTATCTGGACAGCGCTGCCCACGTCCGAAGCCGTTGCTACATCCACATCCTGAGATACGACGAAGTTGCAGGGTAAACGAGGTACTTTGTAAACTTTTAATGACCAATGACTGTCATCAATCGCATTGTACTATGATTGACGAAAGTCAAATCGGCCATGAATTTGTCATTGATGGTATGTATATCTTATCTGTGTTTATGATCTTATATAAGCAACGATCCAGTCGGAATGGTATGAGATGCATGAACTAGCCATATACAATTAAGGCTTTTAACAGCATTTATAGCTGAGCTGAAGGTAACTTTCGCCAGATTCAGCTACTTATTTTGGTTTTATTTTATCAATAGCAAGTTACAAATTATGTAAACAAAATCAATTGCAACATTGAGTTTCGACTTAAGGAATAGTCTACCTGATTGGAAGGTTTTTGATCATCCTCTAAAACAATTTTTCCACCCACCCTTAAATCTTCGGCTGTAGCGGGAACCAGCATCTGTTTACATAAAAAAACGTTCAATCTGAGGGAAATAACGTGTAAGAAAGAATTAAAGTGTTTCATTATGTTACCTGTTTTCCTCCAGGAAGATTTGTGTCAACGACCTTCACGAGCACGGGCGCCTCGCTATCAGACTTTAGCAGAGCAAATGGCGTTTGCTGAGTGGCCAAAGCGATTCCCATGTGGTAGGTCTTAATGGCGTCCACAATCACACCAGTGGTGACCGCACCCCATTCGCTGCCAAGCGGATCACCAGCTTCGAGGAAAGGCTTCGGCATCTCCCAAAGCGACGGCTTAGTCCAGGACGCTTCCACTGGAGGAAGGTAAGGTCCCATCGAGGATGTCACTTCGCATTGTTCTGATTGTTGCCTGTAATAAATTCGACGCTCATATAATGAAAAAAAATGATAATGACAAACTATTTCACTGTCTAACAGCAGTATTTCTGTCCACAATGTTCATAACATTTGAAATAAACACAATTTTCTTTTGTTTTCAGATATCCAACGATTGCATAGATGCAGAATCCCATTATGATTGGGACGTTTTGGAAAATTAACAACGAGGACACAATTCTGAAATGATAGCATAAAATCAATAAAACTCTGCAAAAACTACTCAAGACTCGTAAGTTCCGATGTCGCACCTGTTCTTTGAAGATTCGGCTGGAGTTTCATTTGATTGCGGAACGTTGTTACGAGGTGTCGTTATTCTGCTTTTCGGAAGGTTCTGATTGCCTTCATCAGGGTGAGCCTAAAAATATTGTATTCAACTTAATGTCTTGAACATTTAATATATAAATAAAAGCCAATTGGCAATTGTGGTTTACCTTATTTTTGTGACAGACCAAATTGGACTGTTGATTGAATCCCTTCATGCAAATATTGCACCGATACGGACGTTCATTTGTATGGGTAAACAGATGGTTTCTCAAATTACCTGTTGAACAAAGAAGCAAACACTTCCCAGTATGTTTATATGGATCACAACAGAGCTATAGTTAACAGACAAAACTTTCTAGAGGCGCATGTGACGAGCGTAAATAGCGCTTTGACGCCCAAGCACTTGTATAGAACTTGAAGCCTTGAGGCAGTTAGAAAACTTCCACCTCGGCTTAAAATTAACGCACACCTGAGCCAATCTGCTTTGAAATTGTATGGTGGAGTGAACTTCAGCTGAAGTTCACGTTTTGAAAGAAGAGTTTCCATTCTTGGCTTTGCGATATTGCAATAAACAGTACTTTGGGTTCACATCTGGCTAAACAGTCTGACTTTTCAGAATCAATGGCTTATTTTGTTGAAAATTAAATTAAATAACTTGATGTTACTGCATGATTGATATAAATGTGTTTAAAAAACGGGGAAGTAAGACAGGAGTGAGGATCTTGGTAACCTTTTTGATGGAATCCCTTAGGACAGATGTGGCACTTGTAGGGCTTGTCATCGGAATGGGTCTTGCGGTGGGAGATGAGTGTGGACACGCGGTTGAAGGTTTTATTACAGACCTGGATATAGTGTTAAAATGTATTTTTTTTTAAATAAAAGCAACATACTTATTAAATAATTCTAGTTTTACGACCTTAAATTGTGAGTCTATTAAATGTTAAACGCTAACATTGTAAGTAATCGCATGATAATCAGTATCTTTTTAGTGTTCAAAGAGCTATCTCTCTCTCTCTCTCTCTCTCTCTCTCTCTCTCTCTCTCTCCATCTCTCCATCTCGCTCTAACTCTCACCTCACAAGAGTACGGTCTCTCGGCCGAATGTATGGCGCGATGCTGGCTCAGCGTGGACAGCTGGCGGAAGCTCTTCGCGCACGCGTCGCAGTGGAAGTTCCTCTCGTCCGTGTGAGTTGGGAGGTGACGCATCAGAGTGTACTGATGCTGAAATTCCCTGCTGCCTAAATATCGATACAAAAGTGTGTTGTTACAATAATTATACAATTGTTGGCAAGAAATTATAAATTGTTAAAAACATTTTCCTTTCTTTCTTTCACATTACATTACACTATAAACTTGGAAAATCGAAGACGACAGCTTCCACGATAATGTACGATACAAAATTCACCATGAATTACTTATTTATTCAAATTTAAAAAATGCTGGCAAACACATCCATGTTACATTTGCTTCTGGAAGTTTCCTTCAGAACAGTTGAACGTTTTTAGAACAGTACGACAATGTCTAGTTAATGCAGTCCCATAGCTGTGATTAGTTGATATTATCACGTTTCATGCAATTTCCCATATCAAACAACGTTTAAATCACTACCAATTCAGACTTCTGTATGCGGAAACAAGTCCGAACATGGAGTTTCCGCTGCTGAAACAAGTTTATGAGGTATGCAAAGCTTATAAAATCTCGTACTTACATATACCGCACTCCCACAGCTTCACGGTGCGGCCGTGCCTTTTGACGTACTTCACGTAGTGGAACCGAGAGCGCGGGTCAGCCTTGTCCACTTTGCACGCAGCCTTGTTCACTTTGCCGCGATCTGTGCTCGCGCCTGTTTCAAAGGCGTAACAGGCGAAATATTTTTATCCAACCAATGGGCATTAGTTACTATGGGCAGAGAGCTTTACGAAATATATTTGTTGCCCACAATAATTGAGTTCAGATAAAATGACACAATCAGTTTAGAGAATATATCAATTAAGTTATCTAACTTAATATAAGATAATGTATTAACAGGCTGTGTCCGTTTTGTCGCTGTTTTCAAAATTTAATTTTTAAAAAAGTACTATTTTGTTATGATTTGCGATATCTATAGGTGACTATAAGGATAAATGTTAATTTTTAAATACAACACCGGGTAACATAATTGTGAGCTTACAAATAAAACAACAACAAATTTACACTTAAAATAAATGCATTTACACAGTTAGCCATGAAATCCTTACTTGTGCCGGGGTTCCCCGAAGACGTTGAGCTTACAATGGGTTGTTCCACATAAGGCTTCCTAGTAAAAACCATTCCATTTCGATTGTTGTATTGGAATACCAAACTCGATGTGTCTGCTTCCTATCAATAATGATAATCAAATAAAAAATACAATTAAAACAATAACAATACTTAAAGCTAATATGAGTCTAATACGAGTATGAAAGTAGCACAGATGTTATAAGACTATAAATGAATAAGGATATGCTATTTACCTTCAATAGTTCCATAGTGCTAGCAATTCATAAAATAAATAACGTAAATATAAAAGACTTTTCTAAAGTGTTTCTTATCTTTAACTTTAGGATCGCATTTTATAGCTTAGAATGAATTTCGTCAAGTAAAATTACATCTATCTAAAACAAGCTTACAGTAATTCATACGTGAATATTGTGTATGACAAAACAGGTTGCAACATGCAATGCATATCAAAACAATCTCAATTGCAACCAACCCTCAATTCACTTCTCAACGCAATATCGAGATCCTTCCCGAAAGTTGTCTGCCCGGTCGTACCGAACCCTGGCTCGGACACGAGAGAGGCGATGTTGCCGTCCTCTTCTGTCCACGCGAACTTGGCCTGCTGCTGCTCCAAGCCTTCAGGGAAGAAACCATCGCGGAAGAAGGAACTAGGCGCATCAATCTGGAATCAAAAATATTACTTTTAATCAGCGCTAGCTTTCATAGTAGTTAAGTGTATAGACTGCCTAAATGTATGGAGAATACTGTTCCATGGTGTACGGTAAAATTATAATAAATATGATTAAAATAACATTATATCATTTTTTATTATTATCATTTATTACAAACGCCCACAGCTGGATATAAGCCTGGCGGAAACTCTTCGTCGTGTTGCAATAAAATAAATTAAAATCCAAAATAAATAGATGGCATTATATAACTCTACAATGCATAAAAAAGACAACTTCAGACAGTTATTTAAATATCGAACATTTCGTCAACATGTCACCGTGTGACAGAGATAGATTGCATAAACAGCCGGAATACTCGCTTGCATGAAACAGCGGCAATGGAAATGTATGTTTCCATACATAAAATCACGTCACGGCGCTTTTGTGAACTTAGGTGTCTGATATTATCAAAATCTTATTAGAAGATGAAAATAAAACAGAAAATGAAATTAACACTTACATCATTGCGTCCAGAGTGAGGAAGCAAAGAATCGTTGCCGAGAGCCAGATCCTTTTTTTCATACTTGTCACCCAAATATACTTCATGAATGCTGAAAAGTATATTATCATTAAAAACAATACACTGAATTCCACGAAATCACTGTGGCTCATTGTCATACTTTTGTTTCCCAAAAATAATCGAAGATCGAACCTTATAATCTCGTCGCCTGGTCTCATGAGGCTGTTTTCTTTTATTTCCTCGTCGGAAAACATCATTTATTTTTTTAATATTCAATTATTTTTAGACAAAAATCACGACAGCACGTCAAACGTCCCTTCAATGTGACTTTTTCTTTTCTGTAACTATAAATTAAATTTGGAATGTTTGTTTCTTAAATAATAATGGCGTTTACAACTGGCCAATGAAACTGACGAAATGTTAACCTCTTTTGAACTTTTGGGTCAATGAACTTTATAGAGTGCATTCATACTTTATTATCCGATATGACAAAATCGAAACATGTTTTTATCTATGGCGAACCATTTTTTTTTACAAATAATTTTAGCAATTCAATTAATGTTTAGCTATAAGATTACATAAAGTTGATTAAATTTTATAGCAATAAATATAACGGAATGATTTTTTAAATGTTTATTATAGCTAATAATGGATTTCAAATTTTATGTTACAAATCTTGTCTAGGAATTGCGTAGTCGTTTTAGTAACTTTAGT
Organism: Agara epimachia; assembly: GCA_018245295.1. Lineage (NCBI taxonomy): Eukaryota > Metazoa > Arthropoda > Insecta > Lepidoptera > Hesperiidae > Agara > Agara epimachia. The sequence continues at coordinate 4,347 of DWMP01000303.1, read as the reverse complement.
TCTTCTTGGTTTTATGACATATCAGCAATAAGTAAATTCGCTGCCAAATCATAGATTTAATAAGAATTGTTAAATTAATGTAATATCATTTGATTTTGCCGTTTTAATTGCAATTTTTAAGGATATTTGGGAGATTCGTTTTAGAGCTCTGTTATTACTTTTGAATAACATTTTTTTAAATATCATCGTAAGCCGCTTAGGTGCTTAGCTTCCTACTTTTCCAGGTATTTTTTTTTAATCGTATGGTGCTATTGACTGGCAATATTCCTTGATTGTTTTTTTTTAAACTGAATCTTACTGCTATATAAATACTACAGGCACAGTTCTCAACAGAAATGCGGAAGTACCTACCTACCTGAAACGAACAAAGCCAAGTGCTCAGCGTCCACAACCACCTAATTATGTATCACTGTGCATATGTATCGCTACCCTTATATTTCTCTGAATAAAAAATCATAAGTAAAAGGAAGCGAATGAAAATATCTTTCTGTGAATATTGTGGAGTGGTTATTACAACGTCTAAGTGGTCTGCTCATTTCGTTCAGCCACTCAAATGTTTGAGGGCACTCGCGACTTAGACTTTGCTGAGAAAATTAAACTTACGCTCGGAAAATGAATGCAGTTACTAAATAACACGCTCATTTGTACATGTACGTGTGCAATTATATTGAATAATAAATCGGGCCACTTTTTCTATCTTCCCTAATGTTTTTATTAATAAATGCATAGAGTCGTACAGACGTTGATAGGGATATTTTAATGAGGTACGTGTTGCGACTCGGGGTGTTACGGTGGATTAATATTAGGATAACGTGGAAATACCTTCGTTGTTATGTAAACGATCAAACTATCGTTTACCGTTAGGCAGGGTATGTTCGCTGGTTTTTTTTAGTCAGCTCCACATTATAGAAACCAATGATTTGTAATTGGTACTTGCTAATCATTTTATCCGTTCACACTGATTGATACTGGTATTGAAAAAGTCGCTGCGAGAGATTTGTCTTAAAAATTCTCCAATTTCTGTTGACCGATTAGTCTTTTTTAAGAATTATTAGATGTTGGTTTTTATATGTTTGTTAATTAATTCAACATAATAATAATAAATTTTCGTTTAAAAAGTTGCAGTTACATTTTCTTACAATACAATGATGTTAAAGTTTTTACTCCTCCCGTTTTACTACTCCTACTCGTTTTTACTTACTAATTTGGGTGTGTAACTGAATATCAATATAAAATTATTCTTGATTTATATCGCTTTAGCAAATCTTATTGCAAATATTTTAAATACATTGTATCAAAATTTTAAGTACTTTTCTGCCATCTAGCGACGAGTAGCTGTTACTACACATACAGTATTTGAATTGCAACGCCATCTCTTGGTAGGTTTGTGCACTTTATCAACGGTACCAACAAATATTATGTAGCGACACCTAGTAGTCAAAGATTACACTGAAGTAAATGAAGTACTACCATCTAGAGTGTATATTTAGTACTATTTTCACTTCTTTAGTCAATTGAACTAAATTTGTTGCTAGTTTAGTACTATAAAACTAGAGGGCGTTAAAGTATGGTAACATTTTATAAATACATTCGTAATGAAATTTACGAAAATATAATATTTTCAGTGTAAATTTCTTATGAAAATCTATAGTTCATTTTTGAGTATTTCCCTATAATTATAATGTTTATTTTAAGAAATGTTATATCGAGGATGATTTTCTTTAAATGAATGTACAAAAACTTATACATTTAATTCTTTCCGGGTTGATTGTGATGATAGAAGTTTTTTGTGATGATAGATGTTTTTAAGACACTAGGTCACACAGGTAATGGGTAATGTGCGGAATAATCTGCTAGCCATCTTTTGAAATAAGATATAGCATTACCTATTATTTATACATATACAGAACAGATAGTCAAGGTATTCCTAGTTTGTATAATAAATACTGTAGTGTGTGTACATTTGCAACAATGTAGATACTCTTTCAATAGCGAAATAACAACATTGACGTATTACTTCCTTTCGATGGCAAGTTATAATTTATTCTTAAGTAACTGGCAACTTAAGTATGAAACCTAACTATAATGGTTTATATTAGGAATATATTCATCTTAATTTTTTAACAGTCTCTACCTTCAATCTTTACTTTATTCATAAAGATAAGAAAGTGTCGCGACGTTAATTAATATTGCGTGGGCGTCGAAATGTGGATAGTTCGTGTTGCCAACATAAAAAAAATATATAGTTCAGAAATAAAAATTATACAAGTGATAATACATACATTAAATATTTCATTTAAAAATAATTGAATTGTTGTTAAAAAAATTAACTATTACATCGAGAATAAAATTAAATAAAACTACAGCATTTTATTTACGAATTTAAAGTGGTAAACTTAAGTTTTAATTTATTAATTAACGTAACATAATATATAGGTACTTCTCGATCACATATGCAACTCAGACGCGGACCGCGGTGCCTACGCTACCTTTGATTGGCTTCACACTACAAACGACTTGGTAGTATGGTGTTATGGTATATTACCATTACTAATTTCGATGGTAGTGCTATTGATAAGGAGTCCTAATGGATTAACTACTCACATTAACACCTATTTTAATCAACAGATCCTACAGTCCTATTCGCAGTCAGCTACATATGTACTACGACCACGCCTGCTACCTACTCATTTCGTGTTCTCCTCAAAATAAAATAGCATAAAAATATTCAAGACCTTTACATAAAGGCAACCCTTTTTACTCTTGTCCAAGTATCCCATCACTCGTACAGCACTTATTGCATTCTGTTAGAACCTACACGAAGGCACTCGATCTTAGTCTATTTGACAGGATGGCAAGCCACCAGATAAAGACCTGTTTCCGATCTCATCCGATACTGAATATTCATACCCGCAGTACCGGTACTTACCGTGTAATTGATGACCTCGGGACAATAGGTACAAGTGTCCGGGCGGACTTTAAGAACAATTTGTCATCTCCTGGACTGCAAAATGTTGTTTGTGACTAACAATGTTGTTAAACGGGTCTGGAGGCGAAATGTTGCTAGGAAGTTGACAGGTGACAGAGCAGCCGCCCGCCTTGCTGAGCGGAGACTGGGGTCTGGGGGCGCGTGCGGAACTTATTTCACCATCACCAGAGATTACCTTCTCATTTTTCCTTCTATGATATCTATAGATTTATAGGTGGAGTTGTGCTTGTAAATGTTGCTTTTTTCCTTTTATTGTTGTAACTGTTGGGTTGGCTGGTAGAAAAAGTTATGTGGCATTAACCCACCCTTTGTTAGCAACTATAAAGAATAAATGAATAAATAGTATTTGTGTAATAATACAATAAATTTGGGAGAATTTCTTACATCGATATCAAATATCTAATCATGATGCGCCGCCCGTAATATCGTAACTAGTAACTGAGTAGCTAATAAATTATAAGGTTCTAAATATCTATTTACATAGATCATTTTACACTTAGACAAAGAATAAATGAAATATTCGTGCTAATCATACAATCAACTTTGTGTTTATATTTTTATACATACTTTATTCTGCTTGAAATGAACGAATGTATCTTTCTTTGTGTCTCTAAAATATTTCTCCTAGGAATCGAACCCACTGCCGGTAACGCGGGTTCACTAACAACTACACCAACGGGCCAGTCAAGGTAATAAGGGCTGGGTCGATCGGTTGCGATAGCCAGCCTGAGAAATTAGCGTTGATGCAGTTCGACAAGTGAAGATCGAGTGCAACTTTACAGCATACTTCTCTAGCATAATTGAGATTAGCTATGAATAGAAATGTTGGCGGATTTTATCTAGAACAACATTTCTATGGCCCGTATCAGCAGGTCTGCCACAGACGCGCGATTATCATAGAATTGTACAAATCGGACACTTCTCCTACATTCCCCACTCTGTTTTGACCAAATTTTGATAAAATTTCTTCGGTAACCCAGCACAAGACAGCGGATTGGACTCCTTGTTTTATATTTAGTTTAGTTATGTTTATTATTTTTATTATTTCGATTTTATTACTAATTAATAGGATATGTGAGTTAGTTAGTTACAATATTAATCTATTATTTGTACGAAAATAAAAGAATTATTAATTTTGTTTTGTAGACATTTTGTAGTAAATTTATTTTCTCAGTGATTTTAAGCTCGTTTAAAGAGTTTACATTCGTATATTTCGCCAAGTGTACCTGATAAGTCATAGCTAACCTTTTTTTCAGCCATTCATTATTTTGACAAGCCTCATGGTCGGGTGATTAGAGACCCTGGCCGCTAAACTGGAGGTAGTGGGTTCGATTCTCAAATCGGACAAACGTTCGTGT
>DWMP01000302.1:0-10052 GCA_018245295.1 Agara epimachia | reverse complement strand
TTTAAAATAATTTCATATTTGGTCACTATGGTCCGTTAGCAAATGAATAATTTACATCAATTTGATGGCAATAATTTCGCGCACGCACCGATTGCAGACGCCACAAATTGCCGGCTGAATCGCTCTTACGAACTTCGCCTCCGGTCAGGATCGCATTAAGAAATCGGAATGTTGTAAGATTCCAATTATGATTTTTTTTTTATTAACCATAAATATGCATCATTTGATTATTTAAATATTGTGTAGTTGTACTACAAAATGTGCACTTTCGAATGCCTATATCTGTGTCTTGTTACATAATCGTTGTTACTGCTGCGTAGGGTAGATCTAAATTTTAGATAATTTACATAGTACTAGTAAAACATAGTACCTACTCTTGTCTAGTTATCAAGTATCAAGTACTTCGAACAAAATACAGATGTCCACGAAATAATGACAAAGCACGTTGCTCTTTTGTTTTTTCATTTGTCGGTAGTCCGTAACATATTTCTAGAATGTTCCAATGAACTATTATTGCGATAGTAAGTAATTATAATGGAAACCGCGCGGACACACAGAACAGATCGAGTTAATAACGTAGGTTACCTACACTGCCCAGTAATATCTAGTATCTACTCGAGATAAACGCACTGAGACGGAATAAAACCACAGACCTTGTGTTTAATTCGCATCAGGAACTAGTCGCAAGAATGTTAGTAAAAATGAAATTGTATTTAAATGAGTCGTAACCGAGTAGGGTCTATTTTACGTATGTTATACCACCATGTTTTCTAAGCAAACATCGATCACACTGCTGTGTGTATTATGAACAATAATACTCTTTTTTTTAATTCTGTCTCTAAGTCTGAGCTGACTTATGTTCTATGTAGACTTTTGATTCAAAACGGAAACTTGACATTTTCAATTTAATTACAACCTGTTACATTAAAACTGTTTAGTTTAGAGTTTAAAGCCGTATAGACCGTTCTTATATGAAACCGAATTCTAAATAGATATTTGAGTCATAAGACAGATACATTCATTATTTACTATCCACTCAGATTAATTACCTATGTGACTATTTTAGTGTGCAATTAAAACAATATGGATAGTGGATATATAATCTGTTTAATTAAATTAGTCAATCCATCGGTTTCAGTACATATATTTATATGTTTAAAGAACATATATTTATATGTATAATTGTACTCTTAGAGCGGTAGATGTCCAATTGTCTCGTGAGCCTAATTGAATCCAATAATTGCGAAATTCTATTCGCCAATGCGATTTTGGTTTAGGTATTGACATTTTTTTATAAAATACTTTTTAGCAAAACAGTTCTGAACAGTTTTGCTATGAAATCGTGATTTCTGATAACGAATCAATTTTAATAAAAACAATATTTTTATGACTTTTTTAATGCGCTAATTATAGAAACAGTTGAGCGTCCATGGGAACTATCGTTCCACAATAGCGGTGAATATTCGAAATTAACGAAAAAACTTATTTTTATCACGAATATCCAACGATGTCTAAGATCCCATAAGTCATATAAGAAAAAAACTTAGCAAGCCGTCATATCTGCAAAGCATATTGACTCTTATCTCCACACTTTTATTTATAGTTTACGTTGCCTTTAATATGTATTAATTTTCAAGTTAACGGTAAGATTACGCGCCAATAATTAATCGGTTGATATAAATTAACACTTACGTACTCGATTGCACATTGGGATTAAGTACGTTAATAAAAATGCGGTGACTTAAACGCAGAAAATTCTAAATATTCAAGTAAAATAAACTCTTACATACATTTTAGAATCAAACTTATATGGATGACGTGCCTATAATTTATAATTTTGTCCAATAAGTAAGCTGTAGATTAATGGACGGTTATCGCTGTAACCGTATAATATACAAATCAATACAAACTGATCAATACAATACAAACTGAAAATAATATGCAAAAGTCTTATGTAGTAAGATAATAGTGAAAAAATAAAATAAGTACCTGCCAGTCCAGTCGCACTGATCACCGAACGTTCCCGCCTCCACAGTGTAAATCAGGCTAAAAACTGTCCAAAATATACACTCCAAAATCATCTTGAAGATGAACAAATCAATCAATTCAAATATTACACAACAGTATCCGTCATAGCACAATATTACAATCAGTTTATGTCAGCTCCATTCTTCAATCTCGTAAAATATTGTTCCGTAACAAAAATAAACAATCTCGTTTCAAATGCTAGCAGGTACACTACACCCTCCCGTCAACACGGATACGATACTAATTTAAAGACAGAGATAGCGCGGTTATAGTACTACAGTTTACTGAGTTATCACTTATAAGTAAAAGAGATAGCAACATTTGTCTGGTATGTCGTTCGCACATGCGTCGGGTTGTATATTGCTCTCTCTTTCTACCACATAAAATTGTTTGCGACCAAAAGGATACCACTGTGCTATAGTAATAAAGTTTAATTCAACAACTACCGAACATTTTACGAGTGGTAAAATGGCGGGAATGATTGGACTTCTTTTTCAATTTAGTAGGTAATAGACAAAAGGCTACCCAGTATCCACATTAACCTTTGATACCGATATTATTACTGTGACTGTAAGGAACAAACTACGTTAAAAACACCTCAATGTACAAAATTAAAAAAAAAGCCGAACAAATCCATATGTCTCTTAACTCATAATAATCTACATTTTCGTTCTAAAAACGTACGTAATTTGAAAGTTTGTTAGAGAAACACCGAAAAGGATTCAACTCTACTAAGACATTAAATCACAAGTACCAAGCGTGATTTTTTTTTCCAGCTCCAGGTCAAAAATGAGCGTATAAACCCGTACCCTTAATTTTTTGTTGTTCGATAAATAGCTGTTGCAAAATTTTTTCTTCTTATTTTTTACACCATTTGACCTAAACGACTCCAATTATACCTAACATTAGTAATTAAAACATTAATTGAATTATAGGACGTACACAGGTCTATGGTGGTTTATGTTTTTGTTTACATGGCTGGTTAAACTTCCCTGTATTTCAGATATCGAATCGATTATAGAGAATTCAAACTTTCCATCAATGACAAGCACAAGCTATTTTTTATTTTTATTCTTCCCTAAGATATAACCAAGCAACAAAATAGTTATGATGATTTATGTAATTTCAAAAACTCAGCAGTATAAAGTAAAATAATTTTTCGCTGCTAACAGGTCTAATATGACGGACAGTATTAAAATACTCGTACTACAATACTCATCTAGATACAACTTATATTTCATGGACAACTATTTAGTTATAAATCATAAGGAGTGGTGCGAGCAGCGCGTTTAGTTGCTCAAAGATAAGCTAAATAAATAAAGCCGTTTGTCCGTCAACAGATAGCCGCTTTGTCACTAATGGTCGCTATTCACTCATGCTTACTTAGGGCCTGATTCGCCTTATCTTTGCAAATAAACTTTGCTCTTCGTGGAATAAATGTTTATCAACTTTTGTTTCGACAAAGTTTTCCATTCGGCATTTGCTTTTTAAGACAATATGTAAGTACCTGCTCAAAATTTGCTTCTGACTGCTTGTTGTGAAACTACATAGAAAAATGGTTGATGGTATATGAAAAGAAAACAAAATAAAAGCTTCTTTCAAATGTTTATTGTACGATAAAAATATACATGAGTGCTAGAGGCTGTTAAAATTTGTGTTCATTTGAATCCTTTATCCATCCATCCCTGTCGATATATATCTCGACACACCTTCGAATGCAACATTGTGTACATAGTAATAAATATTTAGGTACTGTAATAGAGCCCAAATTGTCAAAATATGTAACTCCTATCTTTGTGTTAATTTTTCATATTCACAAAATTCTGTAGTAGTAGTTATATCTGACAGTCGCTAGGATCATATAACTCGGAGAGCAGCCGGTAGATATACGACGGGGAGCTGCCACCACTGCGGAAGAAATAAATTTGAATATAGAGAATACAATAGAGGTCTGTTTAATGCATGCAACGTTTTTTTTTTAAATGTAAGCTATCCTTTGTCTATGGCCTCCACCTCTACCACATTCTTGTCATGAAAGATACATTTGTTATTGTACGACACTAAAGCACAATTATAATTAAAGTTCACCAAACGCTCTAAAAGAGACATGCGTGTGTGAGTGTGCGTGTATAAGTGTGCTTGTATGAGTGTGCGTGTGCGTGTATGTATGGTTTGAGAGAGAGTGAGAGGGAGTAAGAGAGAGAACGGTAATTTACAGGTTGGTAATGAAGAGCGTGACGTGGTCGGGCGGCACGTAGTCGTACATCGGCGTGAACACGTGCGCCGCGGCACTCTCCGCGCTCCTGTAACCATTCCACGTGCTAATTATTCAATTCGTACTTTTTTTTTCGCCTATATCAATATGCTATTATATGAGGTCAGTATTTGAAGCAATTATCGATATTAAGGATTCGATAGTTTAACGCCGAACATGATACACCAAACGTAACTGTAATTGAAAAATAAGTGTAATATTCCATACATCTTTGTTCATTGCAATTTCATTCGAAACATATCGAAGTTATATATCGACAAATAAAAACATACAGATATTGATTCTTCTAATCATGTCTATTAAAAGATCTACTAGTCTATCTACTCTATGTTTTTAACTTTTTTAAGAACGTCACTATACACTGTATTTCAGTGTCGTTTAATCGCACAAGAAATAGCAAATTATTTTGTACACATAATCATTGGATATTGGATATGTCTCAAAGTAGTTACTCGTAGGGGAGCGCGCGGGAGGGCGGCGCGAGGGCGGTGAGGCGCGCTCGCTCGCTGGCCTGCAGCGGGGACAGCTTGTGCAGCGGCGCCAGCACGATCACCTACCACATACACTAACAATTCAGTGCGAAAATTTGTTTTGATCAGTCGTTGTTACAAATGTGTATATAAAAAAAATCAATTGTAGACCGTTTTCCAACGAATTGTTATAATACATTATATAAAGTACCTACATGTCATACACTTTACAGTTATGATTTAGTGTTTTTGGACGCCTCTCAGGCTATGTTGGTCGGGCGGAAAAGAGACGGAAAAGAACTGCCTTCATTATATCAAAAAAAATTGTATAAAAATTCATTGCCAAGTTGCTGTAATGTTTTCAGTTCGATAATGAGCACGTGAGTACTAAGCGTGAGTACATTACAGTCGTTATAGAAATAAATTAGAAGAAGTATATGTGTTACGCCCCAACAGAAGCAGATGGACTCACGGGCACGCTGTAGTACTTGGCGGCCGTGGTGACCGCGTGCAGGCCCGCGGTGCCCAGGACAGCGCCGCCCGCCAGCGCCGCGCGACACCCCACTATGACCTGCGGGCGAAAACACCACACCACTAATTACTTAATCCAATCCGGGAAAAGTTTTTTTGTGACGTGTTTTCCGTTTTATGACCTACCTATGTATTGATGGTATTGATACCTATGTATTGACGTTATTTGATATGCACTTAGATATATTAATATACACTTTAGTGTTCATTTCATACATTTGACCGTTTGGAATTTTTCAATGTGAAAACGGAAAAAAACAACTATCTTACAACAGTTGTAAGGGATTTGCTAGTACTCACCGGCATTACAGAAGTCAATCGTTGTAATGACAAATCTCACTACCACGCTAGGACCCTATAACGCTAGAGCGCTACAACGAGGTAGATTGGTTACCTTGTTGACGCGACACATCAGGCCAGCCACAGCGGCCGCGCTCACCAGCGTCACGGACACGCCCGCTGTGCCCAGTCGCACTGCCATCGCGTGGGACTGCAAACAGTAATAACATTTGCATTTCAGTCGCGTTTTTATTATAACTACGATAATGGAATATGAAGAAGTAACAATATTGATGTGGTACCTATTTCAATGGAAGTTTTACACACGGGTATTTTAATTAGTAAAATCAATTTATAAGTTCTCAAGTTTTTGCTTCACGTATTAATATATAGATATATTATGCTCACTTCGTGGACGTCAGGGCCCTCGGCGATCAACAAGCGGCAACGAGGCGCGGCGCGAACGAACCGCTCCAACAGCGCGCCCGAGCCGTACGTCAGCACGACCTCGTCGCCGCGCACGTGCTCGCGCGCCTGCCCCACGATCGACGACGTGCTGGAATCGAGCTCGGTGCGTAGCTGGAAGCGACGGACATTATGAAATTAATTGTCAATTTTTTATTATACACCGACAGATAGATAGATGGATAGTCTTAGATTATATTTATCTAATAAAAAACATATTCATCCAACCAAAGTAGCAAAACAGACATGTGATCCAATATTCCATTTCATTTCAGGTCATCGGAATAAACCGTATTCCACCTTCACGTTCAAAATGTGTCCCGATTCGATGCGACCGTAGTCACTGAATTCATTTTAGTTGTGTAAATATTAATAAGAATAGTTTATAGTGGCGGGTGTACTTCGGCAATCTGGTCGCGAATAGGTTCGCGCAAGTCGTGCGCGGAGGAGCCGAGAGTGGCGCGGCGGCTGGGCGCGGCCAGCACCAAGCGCTGCAACGACTCGCCGGCGCCTTCACCGCTCTACAGACAAAGAAAATAAAATAAACACCATAAATAAACACAAAACATTCTCAACAGACAGTGTTTCATACCAAATTTTGACGCTTGAAACTGCTCACTTATTAAAGACATTTCGTAGTGGTAGATATCACAAACACTAAAAGATAATACCCAGCAAATTGTAAATTCAATGATCGGTTAAGGGTACCTGACCTCCAAAAATGGTAGGGCCTATCTAGGGGCAATTTGGGATGTGCTAGTTGATGTTTCATCTTCAAAGTCACCTTGTAGCTTTACATGAACTGATTACCTGGTTGGCATGCACCCTCTGCTCGTCGCGAATGGCCCGTAAAACGCGACGCACCATATTACCCGCAGACAGTTCTCCCGGTAACGCACTAACTAACTTTCTTCCGCATGCTCGCACCATCCCTATCAGCGATCTGATAACAAGTACATCAAAACAAACATATTAATTTGGGCTACAAATACCTCATGATAGTATGAAAGTCCATATTTTTTAACTATCGTAAAATCTTTTGGTTTCAAACCATAGTAATAGTCATAGTGCCATAGGTTTTTACTGTTTTTTACTTAACTTCTCAATCATTAACTCACATGTATCAAGTGCAGTGTACCATCTACTGGGAATAAGCCCACTGTGAGGATTTCCTCAATGTGCATGACATAGACTTGGAATAAAGTGATGGAAAGGGCTCTAGAATAAAGAAGATGAACAGTCTTGTTGACAGTCTGATAAATTTTTAAGTACACTTACAATGCTGTAGTGCTTTGTGCATCACTTATTATCTGCTCCAGAAGGTTCACAGTTGCCATAGCGATTTTATTGGATCCATTTATTTTTCTGGAAGCAAAAATAACTTAAGTATTACACTCACTCCAAATGAGAATTCTGCTGGTCCGACTAGTTATGAGTAATCAGACTCAAATATAATTAATGTATAAGGATTCACTACTATATAACAAGCATTTTGAGATTTATTTTATTTATTTAAAATTAATGGTGAAACCCTGTGAATGATTAACACAGTGATTACTACAGTACCCAGTAAACATGAAGCTCAAGCTAACTTGCTAATGAAGCTTGGGAGGTCCATGGGATAATAACATTCCCCGAAGAGCCCTGAACCTCACCTGTTCATATCAAGTTGTAGACATATAAAGGCTTCCATACTCCATTACACAGAATATACTGAGGTCAACAGTGAGTCAGTCACAGCCTCAAAGCACATTACTGGTATGCAACTAGTTTATGAGCCTTTACGTTCCTAAGCATTGTGGTGTTCATAATGTGATCCATTACCCTTCCCCAAGTGGAGGTTGTTATAGGTACTACTGAAGAATTTGGGTATTAGTTAGTATTTGGAGATAAAATATTCAGTTCACATAATAACAAGGTAAGCACTATGTGAAAATACTATGCCACGACTCACCCACTCCTGACATCCAGCACGAATTTCATAATTATTTCCGCCGTTCTTTCGTCTAACTCTTTAACTATACCGTCTGATGGTGCCATATTTTATATTTGCTTTATTAGTTGCAATTGTATTTGCTATATTACAGAATGTAATACAAAAGGTATTAAATTGTTAAAATATACACAGGAACATAACCTTAACACTTATTAATAATATAGAATACATAGACACTTTGACATTTAACATGACAATTTATTATAATCTTGACATTTATAGTTTTTAAATGATTTTCATAGCAACCACCTGTGAAGGACTATTAAGTACTCTACTGAAAGTTTAATTCATCCAAAGGGGTTTCGACTTGAATATGATTGTATCATGTATGAACATTTTACTTCCCGTTTGACGATGACTAAAGGTTTAAATTATTTATATATAGTAGTTTTATGTAAAACGATATATTTAGTTTTTTCACTAAGTTATACTGGCTGAAAGGATTAATAACGTCATGCAGCCAGAAAAAAAACACTGTTTAAATGAAATATTCAGACTGTCAAATCTAGTGTTCCTGTCAAAAGTGTCAAATTAAATCTTCGAGTCGTAATCGGTGAAAATGTCATTCTTGTGACCTCGCGTTATTTAAACAATAATTCTAGTGTATTAATTGTATAATTTAAATATTCAGTGCATCAAAATGTTACAAATTTGTCGGCGAAACATATATATTAAGAACAAGTGTTTAATTTCAAGTATTTTATTCAAAGACACGACTCCTCACTTAAAGTTCGCCGGAGTTTATCAAAATGATTTTATTAGGCGTTTTGCAAGTAAGGTACAAGAAGAAAATAGTTTTGAACAAATCTATTATGGTCCTCTGACGCCCCAAATAAAAGCTGTAAAAATATTTTCGCTTAGCTCGAGCATAGCGGGCTTGATAGCTCAGCCTATTATCATAAAAGAAGCTTCTGCTATTGGAAGTACCTCATTGCTCATAGCCCTGTGCTCTGTGGTTGGATTCTTTACTTTTGTTACCCCGATTTTATTGCATTTGATAACCAAAAAGTATGTGACTGAGGTACACTATGATTGGGACAAATCAATGTACAGAGCAACTACAATAAACTTTTTCCTTGTACCAAAGAAGGTGAGTAATTGAAATACCTTAAAACTGTTCCAAAACTTTATCTAGATATGTACCTAGCATATTAGTTGAAATGATTAAAAACTAGATTAAAACCAGAGTTTATTAACAAAACAACAACAACATACCATCACGCCAGGTCCCTAACGGGGCAGGCAAAAAGCACCAAGTGCCAAACATCTCTGTTGTAGCGTGTATGCATGAAAAGACTGATAAATATAGACAAAGCACGTCAGAGTTTAATGATAGACAGAACATGTAATATACAAATTGCAGAATATTTACCTTTATCGTATGATCACATATTTAGATCTGATATTTTCCTTTGTAAGGCAAAAGTGGCTGTATTTAGAACATATCTAACTTAAAATGTTCTTTCTTAACTTATGTAAAAATTTATTATAAAGGATATGGTATCGTAGAGGCATGCAATTATCAGGCTATAACATACTATTTATAGAGTATTACACTAGCATATTGGAATTTATATGATAAACTTTAATAAATCAACCATCTAGCAATCCAATTCAATTTCATTGTATAAACTTTCATGTCTATCTTTCTAGTTGGACTTTAAGGCAGACGATGTGAATGTACCCGATATTCCTGGAATGTTCACAACAATGTTCGCTAAAGGCAAGCCCCTATTCATAGAAGCGAGGCATTTCAACGATCCATTGCATTACGCAAAAATCATGGGCTACGACAAACCCATGGACTTCAAAATGGGTAACGTGGAAGAGGAAGACCGGCCGAGTCACAAGTGATTTTATATTTACGTTGTCGAGGTATTTATTCTTAAGTAGTGTATAGTGTTTACATACCGTTGTTTTATTTTAATAGTTCCAAAAATTAAATTTCAATTTTTTTTTAAAGTTTTTCAATATTCCAATGGACTTTTTATTGTAACCTTGGACCATG
>DWMP01000301.1:0-10058 GCA_018245295.1 Agara epimachia | reverse complement strand
TTCAAATGTGCGCTAGGATTTGAATCGTGAACCCTTGTGGTGTAGCTGAACTCACAACCACTAATGCGTTGCTCAATAAAAATAATCTGCACGAATTTCACGTTTCACACGCATTGAGAAGTTTCCTCAAACGTAACGTAATATTTCATTAAAGCATCACACACTTTAACTTTAACTATGTTAATGAGTTGCCGAAATTTCCAATTTCGAACGCGGATATGCGCACTCGTAAATAATGAGACCAATGGAAGCCTCATTACAAATGTACGATGTACCAGTATAATACAACTCAGTTTATTACCGAAACCTTTGACGTCAATGACCTCCTTATATTAACAGTTCAATGCTGCTTTGTCATTTATACATGCAATTAATAATAATAATAATAATCAGGGGATAATTCCTTACATGGCTATCCGATTCCAAATTAGGTAATTTAATGCCTGTGCTATGGTAACCGGACAGCTGATAAACATACATATATGTATACATACAATATGATCGATATTTTAATTACATCCAGACACAGAACAAAAATGTGCTCATCATACAAACGTATGTCACGGATGGGAATCGAACTCATGACCACTTGACCACTCAATTAACAAAGTACATGACATCCGCGGTAGAATATCGCATCGTGTCCACGGTGATGTTTTAATTTTCCACTTTGCGGACGTAAACAAGCATTTAATTAATAATTAATTAAAATGTCACTAAAACATGTCTTGAAATGGAAATTGCAATTCCAGCAAATGATAGATTAAAATATCGCTTGTTTCCAGTTTCCTACGTCGCACCAACCCTCCCCACGTCCCCCGTCTACCATTTATTTAAACTCAATCGTCCCCTGTCTCCCCTTTGAGGCAGACAGCCGTGTTACCTGTCTACGCGACCATATCTATTATTTGTATAGCACTACAATAAAAGGACACAGGCTAAAATTTTGGAACGTTAGTTCTAGAGACCTATTATGAGTTAGGCAGAGAAGGGTGGCCTCGTAGTCGAGGTCAATATAGTGGTCGAGGCCAATATGATATTTATAAATAAATATATCTGTTACACCTAGACGTAGGAAAAATGAATGTGCTTATCGCGCAGATCGTTACTCTCAGTGAAAATCGAACCCCTGTTCTCCAGTTCAGCGTTCAAGGTCACTAACCAGCTAGACCACTAATCAACACTCATGTAAGCCCCCAGAAGATTTTTAAAAAATTTTCTTTGTATTATATGTAAGTTTTATTAAGGAGTTGAAGGAGGTGAGATGAGTGCAGCGCGAACGGTCGTTGTGAGCGGACGTTTTTTGCGCATACGTTGCGATCCAGTTAAAGTTTTTTCTTTCTACCTGCAATTTTTACAACATGGAAAAATGTGTGACGAAGATGAAAACATAATCCCTAAATTGCCGAGTGATACTAGTAGTGGTGGTGGAGAAGAGGAAATTATAATGCAGCAGAACATTTTGGAAGAAGATATAATTCTAACTGATAAGATCGAAAGACCGGAGAAAAGAATGAGAGAATACAGTGATGAAAATATTGAAGATGAAGGGGAATTTACAGACGTAAGGAGAGGACGGAAGCGCTTGTTAAGAAGTATGTCGACCAATAATAATGAGGAAAATAATGATGATAAAATAGAGATAAGCATTACTTGTACTGAAATCTTGCCGAAACAAGTGGGGTTGGCTAAGTTATTACGGGAAGAAAAAATTCAAGGTATGGTTAAAATAAAATATAAAAGCCCGTATAAAATCTTAATTCACTTTGGAAATAAATGTGATGCTGAAAACTTAATTAGAAATGCAAAATTTAAGGAGTTAGGGTACAGATGCTTACTAACAAATGAAGTTACGTTATCATACGGCATTATTAGAAAAATTGATTTAGACACTGACATAAATGAGATGATGGAGAATTTAGACTGTATTCATGATATTGTTTCCATGATAAGGCTAAAACGTCTAACAGAAAATGGAAGCTGGTCAAATAGTGAGACTGTTCGAGTCACATTCAAAAGTTCTACTCTGCCCCCGTATGTAGTAATGTACGGGTGTCGGTTTGAAGTAGAACCCTATGTCTTTCCGGTAACCCAATGCGCTGGCTGCTGGAAATATGGGCATGTTGTACGCTTTTGCCCTACGAAGAAGGTTATATGTCCTAAATGCGGAGGACATCATGTAAACTGCGAGACAAAACTATTTAAATGTGTGAATTGTAATGGTCCGCATATGGCATTAAATAAAATATGCCCACAATACATGAAGGAAAAGGAGATAAGATTAATTATGTCTCAAGAAAATTGTATGTACAGAAAGGCCCTTGCCACTTTATTGGAACGAAGACGCAATAAAATCGAAACGAACCAGACACAGACTCAGTTAAACGAGCAAACATTACCCTTACCTAAGAGCAAATCATATAAAGATGCTCTTACATCTGAAGGCCCTATGGAACAAGATAACAGCTATGAACCGCCACAAGAAAAGAGCGAGCAAAACATGCCATCTGTACCCAACGTGAGCAGCAACCAAAAGAAAAAGCAGAAAAAGAAGAAGAAGGCAACAAATAGAGAGGAATTTACATGTAGTTTATCGGAAAGTGAGGAGGAATATCAAAGTAACGAAGAAGAGACGGAAGGGGGTAATTTTTCAAGTAAGAAAAATAGAAAAATTAACTTTAAATATATTTTTCGGAAAATTAAGGAAATAGTGTATTCTGATCAAAGTATGAGTGAAAAAATAAAATGTGTCTTCAATTTTATATTAAAACAGTTTACGAGGTTTTTTTCAAGTATGATAGGTAGATCTAGTTGGATAGATTATGTGTTTAATATGCTATTTAATGGGTAGCTACAATAAAAACTTTAAGATGTCATTATTTCAGTGGAACTGTCGAAGTATAAAACCTAAACTCGCTTTGTTTGACTCTCTACTCAATCAAGAAAACATACATGTGGCGATATTAAGCGAAACTTGGCTTAGACCAGAACACAGTATTAACATGTCTAAGTACTGTATACATAGAAAGGATAGATGTGATTCGTATGGCGGTGTCGCAGTATTAACTCATAAGTCTCTGCTAGTACAGAACTGTAATATTACCTTAAGAAATTCAGGAATAGAATGTGTCCATGTTAAGGTTTTTAACTGTCATAATTTGCATAATATTATTTCAGTATATTGTCCAGCGTCTGTTAGGATCACCCAAACCGACTGGAATGAACTATTCTCAATGTTTCCTAGTAAGACTTTGATTGCCGGTGACTTCAATAGTCATCATACCAATTGGTCATATAAAAATGACTCACGAGGCATACAGTTAATGGACTCATCGATAGAACATAACTTTATTTCTCTAAATAACCGGTCACCAACCAGATTAAAGTTAGTTAATAATGTATTGCAAGAATCATCTCCAGATATTACCTTTGCCTCGGCTGATATTGCCATAAATTTTCTGTGGAGCGTCACCAATGAGAGTTTGGGTAGTGACCACCTGATAATAAAACTTGTGTGGAGCTATGAAGATTCAATAAGTATTAGTAAGAAGTTAAATTTTAAACTTGCAGACTGGAACGGATACTGCAAGGAACTCGAACATGTATTTGATAATTATTATTGTAATAATACGGATGTACAGGAAAAATACGATTTTTTTGAACACCATATTATTAAAGCTGCATATAAAAGCATCCCCATTATTAAAATTTGTTTGACTCCACAGTGTAAATTTAAACCGAAAAAGTTTTGGTCTCCAGCTCTATCAAAAGCCGTAGCAAAACGTAGATTGGCCCTTCGCGAGTTTAGACGAAACCCTATACCTGAAAATTTGACTAAGTTGGAGTCTGAAATTGCTAAATCTAATTTTGAAATAAGAAAAGCTAAGTCAAGTAGTTGGCAAACGTTTTGTACTTCTATTAACGTAAACACGTCTACAACCGATTTATGGCAACGTATGCGCTGGTTCAAGGGGTACAACAAACCGAAATTTCATGTATGTAGTAATAAAAAAAAAGCGCTACTGCGTGAATTGACACCAGATTCAGCCCTAGTGTGTCCACCAAATATTACTACAGAAAATAAAATTTTAGAGGCTAAACTCTCACTACATGAACTCAATGCCTGCCTTAAAAAGAAAGACACCGCGCCTGGTGATGATGGTATTACGTACTCCATGATTTATAACCTTCCATTAAATAGTAAAATGTATCTCCTAGAGTTATATAACCTTATATTCGAATCTGGTGTTATACCCTCTCAGTGGCGTGATATAAAAATTGTACCTATACCAAAATTTAACAATACACCTAATTCTGAACCTAAAATTAGACCTATATCTCTCATGTCCTGTATATGCAAAATATTTCATTCTCTCCTAGTAAAACGCCTCGAGTGGTATATAGAAAAAAATGAAATATTATCATTTGCTACTGTGGGATTTAGACGTTGTCGATCAAGTATGGATTCTTTGGTCAGATTAGTGTCTCAGATCCAAATAGGGTTAAGTGGAAATAACCCAACTGTAGCGTGTTTTTTAGACATTGAAAATGCCTACAATAACATATTAATAGACAAAATAATATTAGCATTAAATGAACTTAATGTAGGTAAAAATATATGTAAATACTTATGGGGATTTTTAAGTGAAAGGCATTTAAAGGTTTTTGTTGACCCAGAAAATAAAAATTATATTTGTAGATGGACTAGTATGGGCTTAGCGCAGGGTGACCCTCTGTCGCCCATTTTATTTAACATTGTCACACATAAAATATGTAATCAAATTCAAAATACTTTTGTAGCCCAATACGCAGATGATTTCGTCTTCTATACAACTGGGACAAACATGGTAAATAATACAAGATCTCTTCAGGTATCCCTTAATCTTGCAAATAATTTATTGGAACAAATAGGTCTAAGAATATCGTCCAATAAAACTAAAGTGTGTGTGTTTACAAGAGGACGTAAAAAACACGATGTTAGGCTTGAGCTAAATGGATGTACCATAGAATCTGTAGCAGATTTCAAATATTTAGGCCTACGACTTGACACATCGTTGCGTTGGGGGAAACATATTAATGATATTTGGCAAAAAGCTCAAATTTTTTTAAATTTATTTAAGGTTTTAGCAAGCTCCTCTTGGGGCGTCCATCCTGTTCACCTAAGGAGATTATACTTTACCTTAATTAGAAGTAGATTTGACTATGGATGTTTCCTTTTTGATAGCAGTGCTAAAGTTCATTTGTCCAAATTAGATAAAGTCCAAAACCAGGCCCTCAGAATCATCGGTGGGTTTATAAAAAGTACACCAATACATGTCATGGAGTCAGAGCTGTCTATTCCTCCATTACATTTGAGAAGATTATATCTATGTTACAAATATTGTTTAAAAGCGCACTCTTTTGAAGGAAATGTAACAACTAATATGCTTAAAAACGTTAATGACTTATGTAATAACAGATATTGGAACAACAAAAGGAAACCCTTGTTAGCAATAGCATATCCTGATACAGTTGACAATGAAATCTATGCTTCCAGGGTACTAGATATGTTTTCATTAGATACATGGATAAATAATATAAACGTTTTTAAATTTATAGGCACTGATTTAAAATGTCTTCAAGTTGCCAAAAGTTCTTGTAACCTCACTGTTTTAAAGTATAATGTCTTAGCTGAGATAAACGGAAAATTCGAAAACTTTCATCAAATTTATACTGATGGCTCCAAAAGTATACGTGGATCAGGTGCATCTTTTTTTGATTCTAAAAATGATGTTAGAGGCCTATTTAAAATTCTAAAAGATGTATCTATTATGTCACTGGAATTAATTGCAATATCGAAAGCTTTGTCATATGCACTAGAGAATAATTTGAACAAGGTGGTGATCTTAACAGACAGTCGAAGTTCTTTACAGCACATAGTTAGTTGTGTCTCAGGTCATAGAGGAGTTTCAGAAGCCTACTCTGTATTAAAAGAACTATACAAAATCCAATACTATACTCCATCAATGGAGGTGAAGCTGCAGTGGATTCCGTCTCATATAGGGTTGCTGGGCAATGAGGAGGCTGATCTTATAGCACGTAAAGCAGCTTTGGAAGGAGTACAATATGATATTAAACCACATTATACGGAGAATTTGTATAAATTAAAAATTAAGTGTTGGCATAAGTGGAAAGAGTATTTTGATCGCATATCCAAAGAAAAAGGTATTTGGTACAAAACAATACAGAGTGAACCTCCTCATATACCATGGTTTTTGAATCTGAAACTTGGGAGACAGCTACTTGTAGCTGCCTTTAGACTTCGATCTGGACATATGGCCTTAAATGTTTTTGGATTTTTAATGAAAAAGTTACAGTCACCAAACTGTAGCATCTGTAATAAAAAAGAGGATGCACAACATGTTTTGTGGGAATGCTCCCAATATCGGGATAAAAGAGATGCTTTGATGAAGACCATCCGCGTGAATATATTAGACGTTGGCGCTATCCAGAGCGTCCTTGCAGAGCCAGCCTCTGAACAAGCGAGACAAGTATACGCATTCGTCAAAGCATCTCTGCTAGTTAGAGGTGTGAATGGATGATTGGATCAAATATGTACATGTTAATTTAGAATGTTTCCGTTTTTCTTTTTGTTTTTGTTATTAGTTTAAGATGTTTTTGTTATTTATCGTGCAAGAAACAATGGGGTTGGCATGTACACATGTACTCAAAACCCAAAAAAAAAAGGATTAAAAAAAAAATTACTAAGGATTTTCACCGGTCACTATTGTGACAAACTCTTTTATTGTAAGCCTCGTAGACGGCTCTCTACTTTCATCGAAGTTGTCATATGCACTTGTGTACTAAAGAAATTTTTTCGAATGTTCTCGAAGTATTCTTGTATAGAACGTTACCGATGTAAACAAGCATTCGGAATAAGATACTTTTTTTTATATGAAACGTTCTAATACTACTTGAACAACCGAAACGTTTATTCCTTTTGCTATTCCTATCCTCCTCCTCCTTTTCCTATAAGACGAAACATAAATAAACATAACAACAATGCGGAGAAAAATCAAAACAATTTCGCAACATTTACCATTTTGATGTTGATTGTATTGCTAATCCAAAAACAAAGTGCCTCTCTATACCTATCGGTATTGAATTACTCATTGTTTGCTGGAATTTCGCAAACTCTTTTCTGATGGCTGGAGATTGGGTTCGATTACTACACAGACCGAATATTTATGTTATAATCGTATTTGTTACTTCTGTGTCTAGGTGTAATGAAAATGCCTAGTTATAGCATAAATTAAACGCATGCATTACCATAACACTCATTGATTGCCTAACTGGGAATCTGATATCCGTGCGTGACATTGACCTGATTAATTATTTACTATTATTATTATTATTTCATTGCTCACACATATTACATCGTCAAGGTGCGTTTAGAGGTAAACCGGTGTACCTGAGCCCAACGCGAGCACGAACGGTTACGTAACGGTTTACGACAATTGCCACACACGGTAACGTACCACACCTGGGGCGGTCTGCCCGTGTGGCAGCGCTCCGACGACGGAAGGCGGGTGACGAAATCCACAGCTACACGGTGCCTACCAAGCGAAGTAACGTGTCCCAGGGCAGGGCCCGTTTTCACACGACTAGCAAAGGTCAGAAGCGGGCATCTGTGGGAATTGTATCGGCGCGGCTCGGTTTTGTCCTTTGGCGATTGAAATTTATCACCGAACGGAAAAGATCAAGGTTTCGCTTCGAATTCTATTGTGGTTAGCATTCCACTATAGCGGGACGATGCTTCGTTATTTGTAACATTATTATGGTACCATCACGCCAGGTCCCTGACGGGGAAGACAGAGAGCGTAGAGCGCCAAATTCATCTATCTTCACAAACCTGACGTGCTTCTTCTACATCACTCTCCTTATGCCTCTACCCCAACTGCCAGTATCTGATCTATTTGGTCAAGAAAACGAAATCAACATCCAAGAATCTAGGAATGACTTCTTTCTTGGGCTCCTCGAGTTGATTTTTTAAAGAATAGTTTTCGCCTGTTGCTAAAATTGAATAAGCAGTTTCAAATTTCCAAAAATAAGATACATCTAACCGTACCTTTAGCTGCCAATGGATAATTCTACAGTTCTTTTTAAGTCCTACATCTGGGCACAGATCACGAAAGGTTAATGACTTTTATCGCCCGCTTTCCTTTCCAGACATAGTTTAAAAAAAGTTATAAATCATATTTCTCAAACTTTCTTCCTTTCCTTTCATCGTTTGCTAGTCTTATTACCTTATAAAATTCCAATAGTACTCTAGAAATCACGCGAAACCGAATAAATCGACAATCATACTCCCTTCCCGCCGTTGCTTAAATGAAATTACGAAAGAATGGATTCCAGATAGACGACATCAAATTTCACTTCGCCAGACGTCCCGGTGATTTGAAAGTCTGGCCCGAGTCGGCGGGGCGCGGATACGCCGAGCGAAATTCAATTTTCTTGAGTGTAGCCAGTGGAAATAAAGATATACCTACTCACTCTCCGTTTAGATATGACAGTGTGTCTTTATTAAACCCACTGCGCTGTGCGGCACCACTGAGCTATCGGGTGTTTGTGATGTCGTACGAAAATAAATTTCATATATTTACGAAACGAAAATCGTAATTAATTAATTAAAAAAAAAAAAAACCACATACGATCTGAAAATGGACTCTTGATCGTACAATATTTTCACGCTGTAACTCGATATAATATTTTAGACGAATGTTTATTTTTATAATTCCAAGGGATATTGTTGAACATCCAACATTCCGTGTGGTTAGTAGGCAAGGAATAAATAGAAAAAAACAAATTGTATACACGCGATTGAAATGAAAACCCCGTGTTTACTGCACTGCGTATAACGCAATGCGGCCAGTGTGCAAGGTAACGAAGGGTAGATACGGATCAACGGACAAAAAGGTCCTAAGTGTCAAAGGGGAAATGCAATATGTTTCGTAATTCACACGAATGGTTTGAATTTAAGAATATCGAATAATTGTATTTATGTCGATTTATTGTCGATAATTATAATTAATGATTTGATCGTTATTTCGTTACAAATATAGTTGGTTCATTTCATCAGTACGGTCAATATGATATGACAATATCATATCAATATGATTTAAATCGTTCAGATAGCCCGGCGCGCGCCGGTTGGCTCTTGTAATTAATCCGAAGCCGGTTTTAGCTGATGATACTGTTCGGTGCTGTTTACGAAATCGCCTGAAGGACGTCGTGTAGGTAGTAGGTAGGTGTACGGTGGCTTTTTATGTGCGCCGCGCACCGTATTCGGAGACCGGCCGCACAGTGCGTAGATGCTGGCGAGCGAAAAGCAGAGTAAAACGAGGTGAAATGCCGATAAGAATACGGTTGTAATAAAAAAAAAAACAACAAAAACAAAACACAATCGACAAGTATTCTTATACGCTGGTGAATTCCATTTTTAAAATGCGCACGAAATCGCAGCATAGGCGACATGAAGTGACAATAAAAAAAATACGGTTGTAATAAAAAGAAACCGGAAAAACAAAAAAATCGACAAGTAACCTACTCGGGAATTCCATTTTTAAAATGCGCACAAAATCGCCGCATAGAAGATACCCATGTTCGTATATATTTACATATTATGACAATCACGTTTTCCTCCGCTGCCTAACTTCCTGTCGGTATTTATTTTTATTCGCGTTAGATAACAGCGCGAACCGCGAACAAATAAATACATTTAACAGCTATGCGGGTACAATGGAAAAAAAAACTTGTTAAACGGCAAAAAAAAAATTGAGAGCGAATTCCACGGTAAATCGGTTTGTTGGTAGGTACGTAGGTACTTCGATAAAAGTCTTACCAATTATTATTTTTTGTTTATTTTTAATCGACATCAAGTCGTAATTAAATTCCATATCAATTCACATCACAGTAGTTAATTTAAATGTCAATTTTTTTTTTCCGACCGACTTTTGTTGGTTCACTGCTGGACCGGGTCTCCTCTCATAGTGAAAGGGATTTAGGCCATAGTTTGCCAC
>DWMP01000300.1:0-10060 GCA_018245295.1 Agara epimachia | reverse complement strand
ACAATAGCAAGCAATAAAAAGAAACAAATGTCCTTATGATTGTATGATTAACTACATGTTATTTTAAATATACTTGAGCAAAACTTAAACTTTGTTTTGAACTGGGGGATACAGTTTGAGGTGTTCAATTTTACAGTTATACAAAAACGGTATAACCGAAATAGGGAAAAAGCATTATTAAACGATTTTGTAAAAATGTTGACCTTCTAAATAGAGTTCCAATTGATGTTATACGTAAGAGGAAATGAGAGCGTTGACTGTGGCAGGTACACGGCGGGCGTGGTGGCCGGCCTGAGCACGGTCGCGGTGTGCGCGCCGTCGGGCGAGTTCCTGACGCTGCGCGCGCCGCTGGCCATGGGGTTGGGCGCCGTGTTCGCCGCCTCGCTCGCCGGTATGTTCCTGCCGCCCACCAGCGCGCTCGGTGCAGGTCAGTCGTATTTCCTTCCCTTGCGATTTCTGTCATTGTATGCATCTGAAAAAATCACACTTAATACACACTTTAAGCATGTATTTAATTACATATTGTTTACCGTGCTGCCTAAATAATTGTTTAACATTTTGATATGTTACAGGTTTATATTCACTTAGTCTATATGGGGGGCTGATTGTATTCGGCGGCTTCTTGTTATACGATACGCAGGCCATAATCAGGCGCGCGGAAAGTTATCCCATGTACGGATACCAGAACTACGACCCTATCAACTCGTAAGTATTAGAAAAAACTTTTTAATTATAATTATATATGTTTGCGTTAAGTAAAATATAACAGTGATCGTGTAAAAGAAAATACTTATGAACGGCCTAATGTTTTGTTGTTTTATTACCACCTTTCACATTATAAATTTACATTGTTGTTAATTAGTGAACTGAGAGATGTGGAAACAATGTTATTGCATTTGAGATCCAAAGTATTAAAATCGTATTATTTGTATTTTACAGAGCGGTTTCGGTGTACTTGGATGTGCTTAATATCTTCATGCGTATTGCTATGATCCTGTCAGGCGCCGGCGGTAATAAGAGGAAGTAGATTTTAGCAAATTACTAGTCAGATATCAATTATATCACATTACTGAATTTCAAATTCTTAAAATAATCTGCAAAAATGTTGAATACTTACTGCATCTTAACGAGTAGAGAAATTTTCGTTCTCAGTTTTCGGCCCAAAATCGGAAGCTTTCGTTGTGATATTATTTATATAAAGATAATTATCAGTTAGGTTGTTCTATAAGACTTCGATCTAGGTTTGACATTAATAAAATCTCAAGTGAAACTGTTTCGTTTTATTTATCCCTTTACATATTATGTTTTCATTAAGCATCAAGTTCGCCAATTGTTACTTTTATGCTATAAAGGTGTACAAGAAGGAATAAATAAAGAAATAAAAATATTCTTTCACAATGATACGTTTCGTTTAGTATATATATACTATACAATAAAAAGGCTGCTAATTTTACTTCATTTCATATGAAGTTTACATTTCTTCCACTCTGTCATAATTGGATAACGCATGGATTTAAAATTAAATATGCAGGATATGATAATAAATAAGCAAAAATTACTCTGGATATTTTATTTACAAGGCTCTATCGGCTATAACTGTAGCAGCACGTATCGAGTTATGTATTGTTATGTGTTTAATGCCTACGTGCCACGGTAATGTTACGTATGAGGCCTGGCAAGCAACAATCTGAAGAATAAATTAACTTACTACTTATTTACTGCATATAAATATATAGAAGAAATACGAACAAGTTAAATACATAATGAAATTTAAAGAGTCGTAGCCATTGTTTACATATTGGTATTTATCATTTCGCAAATTATAAATCTTTTTGAGTTTTTTACTTATAAGCTCTACTGTTAAAACAATTATTCGTTAATGAAAATTTATATAAATCGTGGTTTTGTTTGACAAAAAAATGTGTAGGTCAATAAGAACTTTATATGGTATACCAAACATATTTGGTACGCTATCTTAATTTTTAGCCTTAATTTCTCTTTCTAAAAACATGACTGCAGCTAATAAAGAACTAAAATTAGCACATTTCGTCGGTAACTTTCAAAAGCTAAATCAACTGGTCATTTGTATTAATCTATAAATGCGGCTTCCGGTACATTAATCCCAACGGCCCCATGCCGCTGCGATGACGGTGCGTTGTCGCCGGTTTGCCATCATATCGAAGCGGCAATGCTCATACGATAATTTAATAGTTATATTTTTATTACTACCCCGTACAATGGTCTAAGAGAAAATAAGTTGGCAACGTTATTTTTATAACTTGTATGCTTTTTATAGTATCCATAATGAACAATCTCTTTGCATCGATGAATCGTCGAATCTAAAATATTTTTTCTCCATCGATACTAATTTTGTTACTGGTTCTTAAACGAATATTAAAACTATAGTATCCGGCGACAAGCGATAACGTCCGATCCGTGGGCGGTATTCCCGGTAGTGGGGCCCAACTTAGTCATTTTATCTAAAGTACGTTAAATCTTTTTGCATCAGTCCGTCATTATTTTCATCATCCACTATTGGTCTCAGTATACGCAATTTTAAAATCAGAATAAATTGTAAATAATTCTAGAATAAAATAATATCACAAGTAATCAGTACTTATAAATAGAAAGTCTTTGGAATACATAATTACAATAAAATAAATACTCAACAGATATTGTAAAAAAAATGGAGCAACCATATAATTGCTACCATTAATATTAAATGTTACAAATGAATGTAGGCGTAATGCCACGCGTGTAAGTACGTTTCTATTGTAGAGTTAGTTTCAGATCGTAAATTGGCAGCACTTTTCTTTTCAAATTCTAGTTCAACAGGGGAAGACTGGTTTTCTAGATTCTGTGGTGTAAGAATGAGCCAACATTAGCTATTCTCGACGACATTCATGACAGCTTGGTGCCCTTCGTCATGGAAATATTATGCGTCCCACTTTACAAAGAAGTAGATGAAACCGAAAGGATAGGAATGTACGACTTGTATTTCCATTGTTTAAATTTGTGAAGCCGGAATAGTGGGAATCGCTCCCGAAGCGCACCTTGTCGACATATTTCGCACTCGGCGGAACAGAAACAAACTGCTTTAATGTCACAGTGTAAGTAAATTCCATAAGATGGCTAGTAATAGACGTAACATGGTCACATAATGTTGTGAGATATTCGCGGATGCATTTTTAAATATATGAGGACGAAATGGAAATGTCGTATATTCCTCGATTCGGTTTGATCCGATCTTAAAAATCGCTTTTAACAATCCAAGGTTATCATTTATAATTAGATTTCTATGTATTTATGCCAAAGGACTCTTCGTATTTATAATGATGAAAATGAGCAAACGAACACCATTACATCTATGTTACTCAAGTAGTTACATCGCCAGTCTTGTTTGCTTGTTGTTTTAAATAAATGGCATACATTTGCCGCGCCTGGTTCAATACCCTGTTCACATTGTGTTTCCGGACCATCTTGTCAAAATGCATCGCCAGTTCGTTGTAGTCCATACGGTTCCTCATAATGTAATCTCGGTGTTGCAATAATACTGTTAAACATAAATACATTAGGAACGGGTTTCCCCCGCCGAACTGAGTGGGCGAAGGAAGACTGGTAATACTGTTCCGCGTCGTGCAGTCGCCACTTACAGAAGTGATAATCGTGTTTTTCTGCACCGGTGGCTTAAAAACTTCATACTTCTTTTGAAAACTGTTTATCGTAGATGCCACACTGTGTAAATTAGTTTGTTTGACGTTTAACAACGATTCGCAATTTTTCTTAGCGTTTTCTAGTTCTTGCGACATGTTGGAGAAAAATTTATGAGATTTCGAGTTACCGGTCATTTCGTTTTGTTTAATTTTGACTGTTCCCGTATTTATTGATTCGACTGGATCCCTGTCAGAAGAGTCTGATTCACTGGAATGTGTGTTGGAATGTTTATTTTCTCTACACAGATCTTGAGGTTCTAAGGAGTTATTTTTTCTCAGTAATCTTATTGGGGTTATAGATTTCTTTCCTGAATGCTCTTCGAATATTTCTCCAGTATCACCATCAAAGTCTAGCTCGGCTTGCTCGTCGGGAGTTTGGGGACAACTTGCTGTAGTCCGTGTCGTTGGAGTATTTCTGTGCAACGGATTCTCCCAAAGATATATATCTTCGGCGCTTCTTGCATTCGATTTGATAGTTTCGAACAATGGTGATCTTTTGAAAGTTTCCACAGGCTCCATTTCCGCCCGTACTTCTAATGTCCCAGAAACTTGTTTGTCATTAACAGTAATGTTTGCTGGCTTCTCTTCGATGCTCGGTGATTCTGATGGAGAGTCATATATCATGCTACAACGATTAATATATGACGGACCAAATACTTGGCGATCTAAATGCTCTAATTCAAGTCTTAACTCTCGTGTCATTGACGTTGTCATGGGATAATATTCTTGGGAGTCATCTGGGCTGCTACCATCATTTGTATCAGAATAGGTTGATTTTAGTTTAAAATTCTTCTTCATATTATTGGGGGACATATCATTTTCCTCAAAAGACGTCTTTGTTAGTGTTATTTTTGGGCAATCTTTAGAGCGAGTATTCTCGATAACGGAATGGGCTCTTTGTAGTTTTTCTTGTTTTGTTTGATCAGGTTTATTGCCTGTAGCAAAGTTAAGGAATTCATTCAAATTTTTTATCATTCTAACTTTTGGTTTATTCGCGTTGTCTCCATCACACGAATCATCAAGTTTGTCAAGGGAAGAAAAATACCTATTGTTATGAATTGAAATTTTATCTCTCAACATTCTTATTTGGCTTCCCAATGGAGTATTCTTTACTGTCATTTGTTCAGTGCCATTTACCAAATTCCCTGTACTAGACCATGTCACAGTGTCCTGATTTTGTGTAAGTTTGTCATGTTCAGGCACACTTTTCATATTGTTTTTAACAATAGGCTTAGTTTCTTTTTCAATTGCAATCTTTTCTTTTTTCTTATTTGCATTATTATCTTTGCATTTCTGCAACAGAAGCATCGCATCATCGAGACTTTGGAACTCCTTCGCATGTTTCAGTGATGTACTGCTTACTGATTTACGAGTAGCGTTTTCGTCTAGACTATGGTTAGTTTGTTTTGTAGTGCCAAGCTTCGGGGCTTTGATGTTGGCTAAGCTGAAACTGGAACTCTGGCGCCTTATCGCACATACTTTTGTATACGCATTTTCTCGTGGCGCTTTGATCAGTGGACTTACTGGCGGAGGATCTACTTCGACTTCGATAGAAGGATCGAACTCCCTTTCCTTTAAAGACAATTCTTCATTTGGACTTTTCTGTGGAAGTGAGGCCCACAGAACCTCCAGCATTCTAAGAGCGTCATCAAACGCAAACTCCCTTTTCATTTCTAAGAGCAACCATCGGTAACAGAACAGGAGGTCATCGGCTTGTTGTGATTTCAAATAATTATAAAAATCTGGATCATACACTTGCAATGATTCAGTTAAATGCGAAAATTTTAGGGTCATTGCTTCACCGTCCAATAAGAAGTTAGGGTAAAGTCGTGTCATGAGGGCACAGAGGCAGATGTAAGCGTGGGCTTCGTCCCCCATTGTCACCAATAGGGGTGATGCCAGATCAGACATGCCTTGACAATAGCTTACAGAAGGATGGTATATTGCATACCTGCAATTATAATCAATAATTGATATTAATTACTGTGGTATTTGAATACTACCTACATAGTTTAAAATGGTCATGTGTATAAATTACTTACGTAGTTAGTATATTGAAAAGCGATGCAATATTCTGGTTATCATCACTGCCAGCATAGAAGTTGTGATGTCTGTCGGTTCGAAGTACATCTTTTCTAACCATGCTCGTCACATAAGCTAAATCAGCGTTCACCTAAAAATATCATCATCATCAAACCTATATCATTCCGCTGCTGGATACAGATCTTATATTAGAATTAAATTTTTTTGGGCTGATCCCTAAGTATGGATTCTGTCATACTGGTTAACTGAAGGTTTGCTAACGTCACACGTCTTAGTGCTCGTCCAGAGTGAGGAGCGAAGGAATAACGCGAGGAATAACGCGCGAAAAAATTAATTGGATTTCGCCGCTTGTTAACTTTGAACGAGCATTTAAAGAACATTATGGAGAACTGCCAGACCTGCACAATTCCTAAAGATGTCGATCGAGTGATGTATAGTTTTCTTACTCAGCCTTAAAGTACTCAAGAGTACTCAGTATTAAAAGGAATAACATACTTTGCCTTTTTGAATAAAGTCTATACAGCAGGCTCTTAGGGTGTAATATTCATTAGCTTTCTTCTTAATGTAATCCATTCTTTCCTTCCCAGTCATACCGTCAGGATATACATTTAAAATGTGCTTCCAAACGACTTTTCTGAAATGTACAATTGACATTGTCTATAATTTTTACACTAGGATAAATTGAATGAAAATATGTTGCCACATACAGTAATTTAAAACATGAATTTTCTTAACTATTCAACATATTTAAGTGTGAGCAATAACAAATAAGATTAATATATAATTGCTTTACAGGCAGATTTTTGCTGACCAAATATAAGTAGAATGTTCTTTAGAATATACAATAAGTTATATATAATAGTACAATAGTGATAGCAACATAATGATTATTAGCATCTTATAAGGGCTTAAATCCAGTGTCTTCCCCAATAGGGTATGATGGTAAAGTAACAACTTTAATTGGTCTGTTATTTTAAAAAACTTTGTCTTTGATATTTATGATTATTGACATTGTTTAAATATCACAAAAACAATTTAACTCTTCCAATTCCATGACCATAGCACTAAACCAACGTTTTACGGTCACTAATTAATCTTAAAAGTCTATATATTAAAATTACCTTAAACTTGGTTCAATACCGCCACAATAAATAACCTCTCTTAGTTTAGATGTGTTAGTGATTTGCCCAACAGCATCCAAGAAGGCTCTGAACTCAATGTCGTTAAGCGGCGGCCGCGGCGGAGTGTTGGGATCGTCATACAGGTTAAGGGCTCTGGACACCATGTTAAATGTCTTTTCAACCTGTGCAATTAAAAAATATAATGCATGTAACCTATATTTACAAAGGGTTTGTGCTTTTACTTTCGTTAACTATTTCATAATATATATTGTTGACAATAAATTTGTAAAGTCAAACTTTACTACTTATAGTCAATTTTTCGTAAAAAAAAAGAACCAATATTGTTTTACATTAAGTGTCAATTAAATTCTCAGAATATTAAGTGATACACTATTATGTACTTATTTGTTTATGGATTTATTTATTTACCCCTATGCCAAGAATTATTATTTAAAATGGATGGATTTACCTTGCGGTATTTTCAATGGTCAATTTACATATACATATCCTTGTAACAGATTTGAATGTGCAAGCAGTACTTTTGTAAGCCGCCACTAGTTACATCACCATTCACTGGTCTTAGACTTGGCCACAACGTATCATGTTAATGTACTATCATAATTACTGGGCACATCAATATAAATGTAGTAATCAGTAATTTAATTTTTTTACAATAACCCGGGTGATTTGTATGGTCTACTGTTTGATACACATTGAAGTGGTCAAGATTCCAGTTTAAGGATTATATGAATAATAATATGTTGAGACAATTTAATTTTTTAATGGTTAATTGATCCCAAAATAAGCTAAGCATGTGCTATGGTATCCAGACAGCTAATAAATAATAAACAACATAATAATACATTCCTAAATTGATACTTATTACAGATAGTTTTACATCGAAGGTACATATTACTAAACCAACAGATCAGTCAAGTGATACATTTTAGAACAACAAAAACAACGGTTTACAACCCAACGAAAGAGAAAAATGATAATTTGTAAAACATAAAAAGCCCATAGAATAAAATGGTGTGAATATAGTGGTGTGTGAAAATAGAAAGTCACCGGAAGTGGGTAAAGGTATTTGAAAATGAGTATGTTATTTTACTTTCACATATTTGCATAAAAACCTAGCTTGTACTCATTTGAACTAGTCACTGTAGAAATCTACTAAGACCTCCAGTTTTAATTTTTGTATAATAAATGCTATGCATAACAAGAATGCAATAGATAACATTACCATCAGAACACCTAAAAATTTATTTATTACATAATAATTTAAAGACAATAGAAAAAGTTTTGTTACCTGATTCATAATCAATCCCTGAAAGCCAGTTTGTAATTCAGATTTTTCAGTGTGTTGGGTCGCTTGCACTACTGGTTGTTCCTTTGGGCTTTGGTTTGGTACAGGCACGACAGGCATCGGAGCCATTGTTGGAGGCTCCCAGTCTTCCGATGCCTCCGCAAATGGCTTCATGTCCACCTTCAGTTGGACACATGGTTCGGAACGTTGATTCACAGCTATATTATGCGCCCTATAGAATAATAAATAAATAAATTAGTCCTGTTTCAGTCAATGCTTTAGCATATCTGAATTTTGATAAAAATATTATTTGTGTGTGTAAAATATATATCTATTTCTAATACTGATAATAAAAAGTAAACCCTTTTATCAAATAATAATAATTTATATACAATATTTTTAAAATACAATGTCAACTGTATGTTTGCATTGCAATTTTCATAAGACCACTCAGTATGAAATTTTTTATCAATGCAGAAATTGGGTTACATTTATAATGTTAATGGGAAAGTGATTTAACAAACATTTGTTTTTTATGTTATTATGAAATAGACTTGTTTTTCCTTTCACAATGAGCCCATCTGATGGTAAATGCCTATTCATTGTTTTGAACAATTTCAAATATAATTCATTTACAAGGGCACATCAAGCAGTTGGTCGTGGTTTTGACGTGTTTTGGTTGTACAAAGGATCCGGTTCTAATAGTATGTATAGATGTTGTTGACAAAGGTATTTTAGATGATGATTAGTATTGTTTATTAAAATGAACACACATACTTAAGAAAAGCAGCATCCAAGTCCCAGTCAGAGAGGAGAGGCAAGTATACTTCCTGGCCGATATCATCGAAAGTTCGGTACGATAGCGTAAAATCAGATTTTATATCAAATGCTTTCACCAAAATGCTTTGCAATACTTCAAGAGAAGTAATTTGAGGATCCACAGAAAATTTCCTCAGTTCAGGCTGAAGTTTACCTTCACATTTCTGAAGCAATACAAAAATTAAACATTCATAAAAACATCAGTGAAATGTGGAAATCCCAGTATTGATCAAGGCAATGTGTTACACAAAGGTAATTCTTGGTAGCAGTCATTTACAATTCCCATGGTCAAGTTGCGTTTGTAGTTAATTAAACAGTAACTTTTAAAATAAAAGCCCCTATTGAATTTAACAATACAAACCTTGACTTTCACTCTAACAGCTTCTTTACTGTACCCAAACATGACTGATTGCACATTACAAAAACATATAAAGCAGATTCATTTTAATATTTTAGATACACGTACACTTTATTAAATAATTCATTAGAATTAAAAAAAAAGCTAGCACTATAGGGACGAGATTAGGACAATATAGAATATTTTGAGTAACATTCGTCAAACAAACTGCTGGAAAGATAAACTGAGAATGTCAGATGTAGATGTCATTATTGACAGTAAGTTTTACGGGTATTGCTATCTGCTAAAAAGATTGAATTGTAACGAGATCGATTCAAGTGCAGGGCAGCATATTTTGTTCTGTTTATTAGTATTGTTATATCATAGGCCGACACACAACACGTGCCAAATATCTTTATCTAGCTTGTATATTAAGCATCACTGCATTTTTATATTTCATGTTCTTGAAATCGCTATATGTCGTCATGTCGATAAATTGTATCGATAACATCATATATTAGACGATATTAATACGTCGTTGATACTTGATATATCCTGGCAGGATTATATTATTATTACACTGTATTATTCACAGGTATTATTTTATTCTTGAGGGGAGGCTCACTTACACTGTTTTTTTTTACATTGTCAACGTCAAATGTTGTCAAAAATTAGGAAACAAAATTAATAAAAGCGTTAGGTAGATTAGGTATACTTTGAA
>DWMP01000299.1:0-10060 GCA_018245295.1 Agara epimachia | reverse complement strand
CCATGCCAACGAGTGGTCCGGTCTGCTATAATTTATATGGCAGAACAACGTTTGCCGATTCAGCTAGTAATAAATAAGAGAGCTAATATATTTTCATTCATCAACTGATTACTGAAATCAAACGTAAATACACGAAAAATTATTTTGGAACTTATATGAATGCTACATATCTCTATTATAGAACCAATTTAGAATAACGTCTTATTTGACAAAAGATATATATCAAAGTCAAAGTAAAAATGATGAACCGGTTTTTGATGTACAATTTTGACGAGTTTTATAAGTTGCACTTATTTATCCAGAATTTAAGAGAAAAGCTGTTGGTACGAATTTCAAAAGCGAAGCGTTGTGTGTTCTAATTGAATAAACTTCGCCAACATTTATCTCAATAAATATTTAGTTCATGCACATACCACTCGCAAAAGTACTTTTCCTCGCTCGCTTAATGGCGCCATTTCGCGCCCATCCTTTTCAGGGTTCTGTGGGAATCCGTTATGAAAATAATAATGATATCGGAAGCGATAAATAGATTTGAAAAAAATTGTTTGTTTTCAATTTTCATTAAATGTTTACAAATATTTAGACCTTATCGACATTCTTCAAACACATGTTGTATCAATTGCATTTTTTGACATAACCAATAGTGCCTTCACGTCAGATCGCAAAGTTTTATAAAAGCACCTCTACATTTTTACGTTTGGTGTGAGCATCTATGAAATGACAAGACGGGCGCCGCTCGCACGCAGCCGAACTCCACTTCAGCGGGAGGTATTCTTATCAAATATTATTTCGCTGTAAAATATCTTAATTTTAACAACAGCATCGTGGTAAATTGTTGTATAAAAATTCGTAATATCCATTCAAAATTTGTATTGTATTATATTTCATAATAATGTTAGAGATAAATGGCATATTGGAACATCTGTACAATTTGCTGGTTGAAAAACTGAAAGTAATAATTATTTTGTCGCAGCGTGTTTCCGGAAAAGGTGGGACCAAAGTAATAAAGAAAGGTCCTAGTAAAACTGCAACCGCCCGTAAGACTTTGTACTTGTTTACCGCGAGATGTTTGTTTACGGAACCACGAAACACCTGAGCAAACAAAACTTTAATTCTGTTGGTTGCATTTAAATGTATTGTTTATTTTATTTTGTTATAGATTTTTTGTATCATTTATAAAAAAATTCAAAGCAATTATTCGTTTTTATAACTTGGTCGTCATTGAAACCACTATAATTAGATTCTTCTAATAATATTTTCTTAGGTTTACGCTTACGGATTAATCCAAATAGCATTTAGCAGTTTATTTTCATTACACTAAACGAACCTTACAAATTCTTCGAAAACTAAATAAATAATCACGGAACCTGAAATTCATTCTGATTAACATTGTATATTAATTGTAATGAAAAACTTCTTATAAAGAGAAAACATACAATGGTACAAATAGAATGATAACAGTAGGTACGCCATATTCACATAAAGTGATGCCTTTCGTCCGTAGTTTTTTGTTTATCTCCGCATCATTATCTGGATTGTTATCTCGACACTGCCTTGGTTGCATGCCACCCACCTACCCTTTAAAGTATACTTTTTCTCAAGGTCTGTAAATCCGTTAGGCGCGAAGCCATTTTCCACGCTCGGTAAACTCAGAAACTGGGCCAAAGTAGGCTTTCGTGAAATATACCTACGAGAAATTTCCACCCGCACTCACTATTTACGTGCTTAAGAACTATTTCCTTAAAAACTTTCCTCGTGCCAAAGAATGAAAATGCAAATTTTGAAATTCTTATTCTCTTTAGTGCTTTACATTATTCTGTTTACGTCTATAAAGGATACCTAAGTTACTGTCTTTGATTAGCAGATACAACGTTACTCCATCAAACAATACGAAAATATCACTAACATTCAATAAGTACTAAGAAAAATTGAAGGTTAGAACAATAATGACAAAAGGCATGGAATGTATCGTTTCATTGTTACAGCTTCAGATATGCGAAACGGATGGCATCGAGGAATTGAACGACGACGAAAATTCGACTGGGAAACGCCGCCGACTCGTCGTCGTGAAGACTTTATGGAGCGGGTGCCATAACGATATCAAGTTAGTTCTACATTTCCAATAATCATCCATAACAAATTAGAATAGTCATTTAATACCACTTACGGCACGCGCACTTACAATTTTTACAATATGTAACTGCCTTACACGCTGCGAGCGAATTTGTCAGTTTAACGCCTTTACCCGCATAATTCATTCTAAGCTAGAATTAACTGCTCACAAAGCGCAATATATTATAATTGGCTAGATTGTTTAAAACTTTGCTCGGCGCTGTTGCGCCGTTAGGTATATTTCACACTGAGCGAAGGGAAGCGGAGCGAAACGTAGAGGCAAATTCACTTGAAAGCTACATTTCGAGTAAACTCATGACTAAGCTGTTGAACGTTACAGCACTAAAATTCGTGCGATTGTTGGCGAATTTGCGTGAATGAACAGAGTTCCGCTCAAAGTGTACCTTCCCTGATAATTTATTAATTAGCAGCACAACAAAACTTATATAAAAAACTAGCTCGAATAAGGCTTCAATGATAATATCTTAATCCAAATAGGATTAAAATGTAGACATATCCACGACTTCATTACAGTTAGGTATTTATTTACCAAAGCAAATGAAATTACTGATCTTATCTACACTGTGACGTTATTGAAGCCTTAGCCCGAACGCTAGCTTTGTTAGCTCTGCTGCTAGCGCGCTACTGACGATTGATAGTTGATTGTCGTTTTGTGCCCACCGACTCCGGACTAATTGGCTAAGCCAATTAGTCTGCCACTCGATTTTGTAAATACGGACCCTACACTTATCTACGTTACGGCTTCGATTACACCTAATTAAATCCCAATTTGAAATCTTTGAAAAACGAATACAGCAATTACGATCGGCAAATATATAAAGAAACTGAACCGTTAAGTCGTTTTTTACCGCGAATGCCTTCAAAAGCCGTCTAAATAGCATTTTGAGTGAGAGTGAAACTATCTGCACACCAGGCTTTTGATATTTAAAAAGCTGTTTAATGCGTATAACACGTGAATTTGCACACGAGAACGACGGACTGCGAGATGGATGACCATATGCTGCACCCAGTTTCGCAGCAGCACAGTATCTATGTTCATGACTATGCATCTAAGCCAGGATTGCATCGGCTCTGTAGCAGCGATGAATCTTATTTAGTGCAACGACAGGGAATTATGTAACGATCCATTTTTGTGACGGTTTCAGGGTGTTATTTTCAGAGCTGATTTCATACGTGAAACCTAAATAAAACACAGAGTACAGATATTTTTTTATACAACAACTGAACGTGTTAGTGATTTCAAAAATAAGTAATCACAAGTTGGCAATAGCGATGTTTGTAATGAGACGAGGTATGTGGAAATTTTCTTACTTGTTTTCAGAGCGGCATTCGCCCGCGAAGCTACCTGGGGAGCTGGACTGAAACACCCTCAACTAGCCAGGGTTTTAGGTCTCAGCCTCTTGGAGCCGCCATGCGCGGCGCTAGATCGGGGCAATGCTGCACCACTACCGTCATTATTGAGAGCCGACCAAAAATTGAAGTTTGTATTTCTTTAAATATTTAATTTGGCAGTAAAATGGAGGTCTATTGAAATGCGTTACCACCGAATATACGGAGTGCAATACACATAGCCATAATCCTGTCTGTCTTCACAGTTACGCGAGCTTAATTCACATTTGCTGCCAAGTCGCCGCAGGGATGAAATACCTAGAGTCCTTCGAGCTCATTCACAGAGATCTCTCAGCCCGGTAACGAGACTTATGTTACATGCTATTAAACTATGAGATAGCTAACGTAGTTACGTTTTATTTTTCAAACATTACAAACCTTACCTACTATATGTTATGAATGAATATTACTCCTGTAAGTACAAACAGTTTAATACTTAAAACGTGTAAAAGGGTAATAATGGAAAAATAGTAGTATTAAATGATGTGTTACAATTGATATTAGAATAACACGTACATATTAAATTTTAGGAACATAACGGTGAGCAAAGAACTAAATGTTAAAGTGTCGGATTACGCCATGTTTTGCGAGGAGTTCATTGACGATTACCACATCATGGTTGATGGCTCACGTGTACCACTACGCTGGATGGCTTGGGAAAGCCTGCTGATGGTATGTCCTTGTTATTAATTAACCAATATCATATATATTCACTTCTAACGAAAACTATCTCTTAGACTTCATATTTTTTCGTATTCAATAATTCAATTTAAATAATGTTAGATACCGATCGTTTCCCATGTTTATTGATATCTAGGTATCTGAGCAGCCTATTTCTTCCTAAGACTTCCCAAAATACACCGACTAATTTTCTAAACACGCATAAACGTATATAAACAGGCTTAATATGATGCCCAATATGATGATAACGTCATGCCCGAGCATTTTCATTAATTCGTAATGATCCTGGTTTCCGATCCTAGCCAGCTAAATTGCCAGCTTATCAACAACCTTTGAATTGAATTCAATGAGGAATTGAATTAAAATAGCACCTTTAGATCGAATATATATATTCCGACATTGTTTCCTCAAGCTGTTCCAAACCGCTGTGTCAATTCTGTAAATAGTACTATTTTATTTTGTTTCTTAGGGAATTTACTCACCTGCCAGTGACGTTTGGTCATTCGGCGTGACAATCTGGGAAGTCCTGACATACTGCTCGGCCAAACCTTTCGAAGAAATGAACGACGACCAGGTAAATTTCAAAAAATTATAATCTCAGACAAAGTATATGTTAACGCTACACAATTCATAAAAATATTTTTTTTTTCTTTCATGATTGTCAATAGATATTGTCGAAATGTCTTATTTTGAACATTAACACGACGAAGCTCGAATCGAGCTCAGCTGTTTTATCGTCGATCGCAGCAGCCAGTTGTCTCAAGCGAAACTTTTTAATATGCATTAAAAACTTTCAGCCGAACCATGCCGCGAAGTCTAATTTAATTCGTTTAGGAAAATTTACATCGCTAAGTAATATGGCGGTAGATAGCTGTAGGTAAAATTTCCAGCAATATTATTATACATACGATAACAAAAATAGCTTTTTAGGAGACATATGTATTTTAATAATCAACTTACACTACATATGTATAACATTTAGGAGCGACTTCAAGAAAATATAAATTAGAACATCAAATATTTTAATATTCAAAGAATTACAGAATACCCGTAATTGTTTCAATAGTCTATGTATCTCACCGCAACTGTTATCTGTGAGTGGAAACTACATATTAACGCAATTATTAGGAGAATTAGGTTTACATTGGTTTAGTGTAGATATTTCTTGTAAGATAT
Organism: Agara epimachia; assembly: GCA_018245295.1. Taxonomy (NCBI): domain Eukaryota; kingdom Metazoa; phylum Arthropoda; class Insecta; order Lepidoptera; family Hesperiidae; genus Agara; species Agara epimachia. The sequence continues at coordinate 4,681 of DWMP01000299.1, read as the reverse complement.
TTGCTGTGCCTTACTATTTGGTAACCTTTCCACTTGTACTAAGCAAGTCGTCGTTTAGGTGGTGACAAATGCCAACGAGTGGCGTAGCGGCGGCCGTGGCGCTCGCGTGCCGGCCGCACCGCCGCCGCGCTGTCGCCGCGAGCTCTATGACCTGATGCACGAATGTTGGCGCCGCGAGCCCGTCCAACGCCCGCGCTTCTGCGACGTGCACCGATTTCTCGAACGCATGACCTACGGTTACAAACCCCAACTGAATCAATAAACGGAAAACTGTAAAGTTAAGTGGCAGACTATGCTGTTGCACCGCATGCTAGTGACCGGGACCTAATAGTTATATTAATAGGACCTTTGTACCACCTGTAATCACTGCACTCGGCCTGATAATAGGCTAAATATCTGGATCATATAAGTTTTTCCTAAACACTAGCTTCCGGTGCGACAGCATACCTTGATTAACGGCTTCAAATTCAATACAGACGCTGATTTATTAACCAACCGGACTTAACTTGACTGCTTTTACAGCTTACATGAGCAAAAAACATTCGAGACGCTTCTATGACTCAAGACCATTAGTGTTACCAGGTCAATTAAAGGCTTCGGGCGTTTCAATCTTTGGGACGGCCATATCCAAAAGAACTCGGCTTGGTATTCCAAGATCGGATCTATATGATTATCAAGAATTTGCGACAATTCGCATCTCAAATAACTTAAAATTATATCGATTTTTAATTTTAGGGAATCAGTGGCCGTATCAAAAACTTTTGATGACAAAATTTGTCTATACAAGTTTTCTTTAACATATAGAAGTATACCATTCCCGGTATACCGACCTCACCTGGACCTGGACTTAACACTGTGTAAGTTAATTAAAGCTACCGGGAAATGACTTTTACTAAGCAAAAACCACTTTTCAGACCATCTTACCTAATAGTCTCAATTTCATTTGAGCATCGTGGATATGTAGCTATGTATGCCCTTCCCGATTATATAGAGCACTTAGGTACGATTGTCGTAGATCACGGATAAATAATACTTCATGGGAATTTATCTATAATAATATAATCACATTAGCTGTTCGATTTATCTCATTGTATTAATAATCTAATAGTTGTGGCTACGATGAGCTTAGCGTTTAAACAATGTTGAGGTCACGCAGGCTATTGTTTCCGTTTAAATACTAGTTATTAATATATCATATACTCTAAATGTTTATTCTCAATGTTTAGGTTTAGGTTGCCCAAGGATTCGTAGGAGCGTAATATTGGAAATATTCGACAGACTGTATTTGGCATGTGATAAAGGAGTGGGGCAGTATTAGAGCCAGTATTAAGGCATAGTCAACATAACATTTTAAGCTAATAAAGACGTTAGTAAATAAAAAAAAAAATGTAGTAGGTAAGGCGGGTTGTAAGCAACATGTTTTTGTTTACTCGTCAATCAAATCACTATCATCAGTTTCATACCTTTTGAGAGTAGGTAGTGTTGGCGAGTATACAAAATTTTAGTTACTATATCACGTGATACATCTATTAATGTTAGTTTATAGTCAAAACATCGATAATTTGCCCGCAATGGCGCGGATATCGATGTTTTAAAACTGACAGCGGGTCTCTGAATGGCAGTTGTGTATGACAAGGATTTAGTAGACTCAAAACTATGTCTAGGCACAGATCGGATCCCAGCTAGATAGAGTATTCAAGTGAACAAAATCGTTTGCCATTCAGATATCCTCTCGAAAACTTGGTATCAATGTTACTGTCAATGTATTGTTCTGGTGAACTATGTTGATAGGAACATCGAAATCGCGTAACTTTTCACGCCTCTCCCCAGCGCCCTTCGCCTAGCGCTCCCACGATCTTCCACTATCACCGCCTCTACGGCAAACCCCTAACTAGGATCACTACTTTAATATACAATAGACACAGAATCCGCTGACATTCTTTCCATTCGTATTTTGTCTTTACTCAAATAAGATCTGCTGTATATTTGAGTAGCGGTACCCAAGTTCGTGAGCCGATCATATGTTGGAATCTATGTCGTTGATGACTACGAAAATATTGCTCGAGCTAGTTACTGATGAGCTTTTTAGATGCTAGTTCACTATATGATCGGAACACGATCTATAGTATATCCAAATCTAACTCCTATTTTTTTATCCTGTTTTAAATGTTAAGATTGTATACTTCAGGAGGTCCCATAGACCTTCTGGGCGATATTCGCCCCCTGTGCTTATTGTTCTTTTCTATGCGGCACTTATAAAATTGCCGACATGGATGTTGTCTCCGAAAACTTTGATGAGTAAAGTTAGCGTACACAATTTATCTCGTGTAAGAAGCTCCATAAATTCATCTCATCGATTCATCATCACTGCTTTCGGATGCAATGTATAATCTAACAGCACAAGGTGGTTGAAACCCGAATTACTCGTGTAAAACTAGATAATTTTGGGTCATTCTTATTACGAGATTTAATATATTGATGTAAAACTATAAGTACCTACAATAGATTTATTTGAACTCTTCAATACTGCAATTTAATTGTTTCCTCACTTTGTAAGACCCACAATTTCCACTTAACCCCGAATTTCATCGAAACTAGCACTTGACACAATTATTTTCCGACCATATTGAGACACGCTTATCACCTTTGACATAAGTTTTAATTTAAAATTAGGAATCGCAGGACAGCTGCATGACAGCAGATTAGACATTTTTTTTTAAATTACCAAGCTTACTAATTACAACCGATTGAAAAATTTGATTCTGGTCGAGATTTGCCAAATGTAACTTTCTAGTTTTGTACCGTTAAATCGATGAATCGGGGTGCTTGCTGTTCCTTCTCTCTACAGTTAAGGTGTATTACGTAATATTAAAGTAAATAATTGTAATGTGTCCCCAAAATAGAGTTCCCTGAGCTAGTGGCGAGAAAGAGGACGTGCACCAGACAAAATGATCACAGGGGATCAGATTAGCTTAACAAATACCTTGCGGACGTAGTTTTCGATTTCAATCCAGCTACACGTGTGACAAATCGCTATATATGCACTTCTAAAATAACCAAAGTGTATGACCTACGGAGACATCTGGAAATTGCTCGGTGGCTTGAATCTGATCCCAATAAACTTACCAATCGCGCATGCCGAAACTAAAAATGTTAAACGCAGACTATTGGTTTACCTGTCGTCATTTCTTGATAAAAGCGATAGAATAGGTATTGTTCGTTTAACTTATATACGTATATATCTTGTTTGCAGTTAAAATGTGACTAATTATAATGCATATGCTTAGCGTGTAGGTACTTATCTTAATTAAATAAATTCTTTGTCCTTGCATTAGATGATATGTTTTCGATTAATCACATGCATAAGGAGTAATTAAACTGAGCTGTATGGTAAGTATATTGTTTTGAAAGTGTAGTTCGTTAACAAAATACACCTCTTTATCACCTCTAGCTCGCCAAACAATCCCCAATAATATTGTAACCGTTTAATGTTAAAAGAAAATTGGTAAGCTAAGGAACCCGTAATGTAAGATACCCTGGCAGAATGCATTTCTTTTATAGAGTTAAATTTATAACATAATTACCTATTTTTAATGTATATGGAACGTAACATGAAGTTTTAATTGTGGGTTGTGGACAACGAATGTTAAATGTTTTCTTATCTAAACTTTCATTAAATAACATCATTAGCTAAATGCGTCTCGTAGATGTTTAGAAACTGGATTCAGTGATAGTGTTTGTAACCTTCGTATCTAATGCTCGTGTCAATACTTTCATCATAAATAGTGGTATGTACCTACTTAACTATCCAGTTTTTGAATATCAATAGAATCATTGTACCTACTCAGTGTTCTAAATTACGTTAATGTACCATAATAGCGTATTAAGAATACGCGATTACTTTACGTTTCAAGCACGATGTGCAATTATATTCGTATTATTAAGTGAAAATATTTAATCTAATTATTTCTGTAGTCGTGATTTCGTAATGTGAAATAACAAAAGTATTATTATACCCTTTGTCTCGAGCTAACGGTTTACACGAATGAATCATCTAGTGACAGTCATTGATAGCTATATTCAATGAGATTGGTTGGATTCTTATCAAAACATCATATCATCATATTGTTCTGGCGTAATTATGTCCATAGATACCATCGAAATTATTTACTTCTTTTGTGTAGGTAATATTCATTATCTGCTGGTTTTAACTATTGGAACATTAGTAGACTAAATGGAGTCATTAAATTAAGAGTAAACATTTCGACGTGCAGTCGAAGCGCATATAGTCAGATGTCGTTTTTAGACGTTGTATTTGCCTTCGATTCCATTGTATTGTGGTGGGACCAATGATAGACACGAACATTTTAAAACCTTGTGTTCACTGGACATTGACTGTTTAACATTATAATGTAAGTCCTACAGTAACTGTTCGGTTATTGTACAAACCCGCCAAAAGAAAATGCAAGCGTGGCTAACAGTCAATGTATACTATTCGTGTTGAAGAATTCGTGTTGACAATATTCAGTTGTAATAAAAATGCATAACGCGACCAAATCGGTCGCACTATTTTGACTGTATTTGAAAACAGCCTGAAATAAAATAAAAAATTTAAAGTAACTAATTATTTAATCTTGAAAAAGTGAATTAAATCCTACGATTTAATCGTTTGAAAATGGAG
>DWMP01000298.1:0-10065 GCA_018245295.1 Agara epimachia | reverse complement strand
TGAAAAAAATGGTATCAGGCTATGGAATGTTTATATTTGGTCAATTGAATAGAATTTCAAGTTATTTTCTCGCATATGGTTTTTATACGATGCGTATTTGTTTTTTTTTATATTCATAAATTCTGCATTGGAGACGAGAGTTAATAACAGTTACACCAATATGTCGGTGAGTACGATTGGAACGTCAAGTTTGAAATAACTTGGGTGTGTTGGGAGTTTTAAGGTCGGTAATGATGTAAATCTCAATATAAGTGAAAAATTAAAACAAGAGAATGCTGGCGATAGCAAAGATTTTTATTTTGCAGGCGTATCCTGTAAAAAAACGTGTTACCTTGCTCCGACCTCACTGCGTTCCAATAAGTATCGCATAACAATAACAAGATTTATTCCGTTTACGAATCAATTACTTGATGAACGAGGACCTACGAAGAAATTTGTGCCCACACACCCCTTCATTATACCTATATAAAAGTTGTTTTATTCCATGAAAGAAGAGATTATTTCCCAAGTACGTACTTCTATGTACTACTCGTTACGTAATACACGCCATCGCCTTATATTCATTGATGAAGTGAATTGCTGAAATATATATTATTATAACAAGTTTATATTATTATTTTAATTATATTTTTTATTTTGAAACAAGAGTATGCATATAGTTAATAGTATTTAAAAAAGCAATAACAATAAACTCTCATTGATGTGTAATAAAATGTAACGTCAACATTTATTAACATAATTTAACAATTGCAAAGAAATGTTGAACTTAAAGTGCAAATAAAAATATTCAAATAACTTCAAGTTTTTCATAAACATTATATAAAGTACCTACTAAACAAAAAAGTTCAATTAATTTGTATATTTCGACATCAAAAATATAGCTCCATGTTTTATTTATGAGCATTGAGTATTTATGAAACAAGAAATTGTATTCTATGCTGAATTATAATATTATTATACATTTGTAAAAGGTTTAGAATTTGGTGTTTTCGGGTCATTTCTTGAATTTTTTATCTATATTGCAAAGAAACTTGAACAAACTGAAAACTTTCATCTTCAAAAGCTGCGTACTTAATGTATAAAACAGATCAGCGTTCAGTGTTTATGAGAGAAAAAATATAAGACGATTATAACTCTATGTAATTATATGAAATGTAAACTGTTAAACTTAAAAAAAATGCTGGGGAAAAATGAAGTTAAAACTATTGGCCTAATACATTATGATCACGATGGCAATCTCTATTTCAGGTAGATAGAGATTAAGAGACAGAGATATGAGTCGATTTGTGATTTATTGTAATCGTAACTAAACATTTTGTGTTTTGTTTAGCTAAGAATCACGCAAAAAGTGGAGTAACTCAATTGGAAGACATACATTTTATGATTGAAAAGAAACAACGTATGCCTATTATAAATTATGCGTTGAGAATTCAAATTTACATATTTATGCGGGCGGAAAAATTATCAACATGAGGAGGTGACCCTTTTTCATGATATGAAGTAGCAGGTTATAGTGTTAAGATTCAGTACGTGAGGCCGCTGTACAATGTTAGTCTTAGCTAGATGTTATGGTAAATTAAGACGGAGAATTGGTCTTTGAATAAAAACTTTAGTTCATTATCGACAGTGGGTTTCGCTCTCAAACCGACTCGTTACTGAGACAGGGCTCATGAATAATGTACACCGAATAAACTGGGGCCCGCGAAATATCTACCTGCATGTTTTAAATGCTGCGAATTTCTTCTTCTGATATTTCTCCCGACTGGATATCCCGTGAATATTTTAAGGTTGTTAAGCGATATCGTCGCATTACATTGACTTTTATTGCTTGGATTTTTATGCGAACGAGGAGCTTTAGAAACTAAAGCCTTATTTGAATACCTGAAATGTCATCCTGAACTAGGTCCACATGTGAAAAATAAGCAACAATATAAAATATTGTGCACATGCAGACTATTCAGGAAACGTGCGAATTGTATTATAAGCGTTATAACTATAAGAAAGGATTTAGTTGTGTGGTATATGCGGGTTGTTGGTATGATAGTTTCCTTTTATTTGGACATTGTAATGGGTTTGTGATAATTATGTTTTAAAGGCAATTATTGCAATTATCTCCTAAAACGACCACATATTTCCTCAAAACTCCAACTTTTCTTAAAAAACTATATCTTTTCGAGAACTATACTCTAGATTTACATAACGCGCACCAATAATGTATCCTTTGCATCGCTTAATGTTTTAAATTAACTTTCCAATCTCTAATGAAAAAATAATCTCTGTTTCTATCTGAAGCTTGTTTTAAATGTCTCAGGAATTTCTTTGGTCCTGACTACAAAGGAAATGAACACCGATTCAGTCAAGTATGAATATTCAATAATTTGTGTGGTTCACTCCGCTTTCGGGCCCTTGTTAAAAATAAAAAATTAAGATGAATTGAATCGGTACGCTGTCCTATTGTTGAGAATTATAGACTTACATTTCACCGAAAAAAGCAATGTTGATTTATAGCAATAGGAAAAAATACACAACGGTCAAAGGTACTCAAAACGTAGGGACGTGGTTAATTTGTTGTTTTTAAAGTAATTTTGTAATCAAAGCCCTCACCTCTATAAAGGGCGGCACAAACAGAGGCGCGATAATCGATTTAATGAAAGGGGAATCGAAGGGTCCCGTAGGTTTGCATTTCCAAATTTACGACTACCTCTAACGTTTAATTGGAAATTCGTGCCGCAATAAAAACGACTTGATGACCAGAAGATTAAAACGGGGACGATTTAAAATGAAACTGAATGTTAATGGAATCAACCTCGATATCTCGCCTGCAAATGATACTCGTACATTTGCTTGAAGACATCGTGAAATATTTTATTTCTATGCACGTAATTAGCTATTTGTCCGGTAGTAAGCGATTGATTTTAAATTCAAAATCTTTGTTGTGTTAGCTATATTTACGGTCGCATACATATACATACCACCTTGTATTGCCTGTACCTTGTACACTAAATACACGATATTTAAATACAATCTGTCGCACTACGCCAACTCAGCTGAGCAGTCTCATTTTCCCGCTCCTTAAACTTTTGCACGACGCACACACGAGTACAAGTAACATTATATTGCCCTTGTGCTTACAATACAAACTTTACGTATAAATAACTACGCCTGAAACTGTTTAAAGGATGGCTGAAGTTGAAAACGTTTCTGGACATAATTAAAAGGCAAAGCTGGGTAGGGAATATGCGACTCATATACTCGTATGTTTACTTACATTATCTATTATATATATAATTGCGTTTTACTATATAGGTTACTGCTATAGTTATCTTCAAAACTGCTTTACCGTTTTTTGTGGGACATTCATTGATTGACAGAAGAAAACATAATGAAGAGGCTTATGTTGGTTTTGAATAATATAACGCGACTGAGCAGTACATATATGTACTTCCGTTTGTATTGTTCGTAGTAGTAGTAATAGGAGTATGATTAAGATCCCAGAATTTGTATAATAATGTTCATGAAGAAATTTTATCTATGTTACTTATTTAAAACTAACATTTTGAACTTCGTTTTGCAATCCAGTATAACTATTTTTGAAAGCATTATATTACTAGGAACGTAAACATCAATCACATCAGTTAATTTATTATGCTTTAAATAATTTTCAAGAATTTGAGTGATATACAAATTGATTGTCTCGGCCAGATTGTATATACTAGTATGTATTTGTACATAACTAATTGTCTTGTGTTATATTAAACCAAATTAGAACGGAAGTATTTTTAAAACTATCCACTCTAAAACACTCGGGGGTATTGAATTTAAAAATGACCTGATGAATTTTTCACATGCGAATGGACATTTAATACAAAAGGGCGTATAATAAAATGAAGCTCTTTCCTACTCGTAAATCTTTCTTGCCTACGAATAAGAACGGAAAGGCTTACAATCTTTAACTTTCTGACAGTTTAATAAGATAATAAAAATATAACCACGAAAAAGGAAAGTCTGAACTGAATATTATTCCGTTCCCTTGATATTCTTTATTTGCGTGCGGCGTTTTGAATCTGCACATATTATGTGTACATATATATGTTGTTGTTACGTATATTATTTTTCAAATAGAGATGTGATATTGAAAGGCTTGTGTTTTTTATCGTAACATTGTAATTAATTGTATATAAATAAAATGTTTTGCTTTTTGTGTTTGTTTTCTCGTTGCTGGTTGCTTCGTCTAAATTTTGACTGGCAGAGAATGCTTATAGCGGTAAGTCTGTATTTTATACCACTAGGATATAAAGATAATAAAGCATACCTAAGTAAAGTAATAAGGCATACCTAAGTAAAAAGAGATAATAAAGCATACCTAAGCAATAATAAAAAAATAAAACATGTTTCGCAAAGTACAATTGAGAACAGGTAAATAAAACTAGTATTAAGTGAAAAATACAATGTGTAGAAATGAACGATTTAGAAGGTATCGCGAAAAGAAAATTCAAGAGAATTATATATTATATATACATGTACATTTTAATAAATTCATTGCTAGTGTTGTGCTACGGCGGTCAGGATCCCAATTTAGTTCAATTTGGGGCCATGTCCGCTGCCACGCGATAGGATCTGAAAATTTAATGGTAGTTCAGGATATATGAGCACAGGTGGGCGGCAAGACGAAAATAGAAGGTAATTTCACGAGTATTTTATTTCTTATGTAATTCCGGACGACACAATAATTTACACACGAAAATATACATCTGTCGGAACTGAACGCTCTTCATTCATTTAGTTAACATCTTGTTTTTAATTGGGAATATACCAAAAGAAATCACGCGGAATTATAAACACTCGGCAAATTTTGAAACATTTCAAAATCTCTCAACATTTCAATAATTTTACTGCGCTTGACTTGATATATTAAAAAAGAGCGTGTACTCGGAATTTTTAAACGTAATTAAACGAAACTTGGTCAAGTATCTACGCTAGGTGTGAACCTGCAATATTAGTTACATAATTTGCGTGTACTATGTTAACCAACCATTCGCTTTGAAAGATATAATTATGCCTTTGTTACAATGAATTAACACAATGAATTAGCATTAAAACAGTAATAATGACTGGTGTGTCTCGATTGTTAAATTGTGGGCAGAGAATTACATACACATTCAATTTCAATTCATTTTATTCTGTCAAATTAGCTATTAACTATGTCTTTGTTCATTTTATTTTTAGCGTACACAATCTTGTGACAAATTGTAATTGTGGGTTGCGTGAACCCCTGAAATAGTAGCATGCAGCTCGCAATTTGTTCGTATTCAGGCGGTTAATTACCTGGATATTTCCTAATAAATTACACTTACGGCGCAGTGGACTGGGAAATTCGTTAGGACCCGCGCGGACAACGGCGTCGAGCTATACTCGATAAAATTACCACTTTACTGTCGCATTATCTTCACCTGTCCCAATTTGTACAGCGACCTTCGTATGTTTCGTTGTCTCCGGTGCAGACAGCCAAGGAATGGAACTTCCTGATACGTATAACTTACGCGTTATTTAAAACAAGAGTGAATCGGCATTTTCTGGGCAAGCGTGTTACATATTAGAAAGCACCTCATTTACCTTCAGGTGAACTCGTAGTGTAACGCAAGCCTATATTGCAATTTAAATTAAAAATGTATGAGCAGGTACAAAAAATGGTATGTAAAAATATATAAAAGTACGTAAATACATATCTGTGATTGATGATGGTATTAATTCAATTGACTATCTAATTTATTTATTGAATAGTACACAGCTATACCCTCTATGCAATAATTTATGTATCTCCTTCCTCCATAACAAATTTAATAAGGCGAGGTTCAATATTCATTATTAACAAAACCTTATTGGATCTGTGCGTGGTATGTGAATTAGTTTTCGTTAAATAAAATATAACGTAGTTGTTCTCAGAGATATGATGAAATATTAAATTGAAAGTTGAATTTTAAAATTTTTATTATAAGGTAATTAAACATATCTTTACTAATACAGTTGATGAGAAGAGTTCTGACGTAGTTGAGGATTACCAGTGGTCTGCAAACTTGGATGGGTGACCCCTAGTAATAAGGGCTACTGACTACCTACTTCAAAGGGTACGTCACGACGCCTTTCCCGGTTATGTTGTTAAGCAATAATCACTAAACCTCGTATGCTCCCTTAATGGGGATTAAAATACTCTTTGTTGTTACAATTACGATTTGTTACCAGACCCAACAGGGTCTGGTAACAAATCTGTAGCTTCGGCAACTCGTACTGGAGAAGCGTGGTGGCATATGGCTCTAGCCTTACCACATTATCGAAAGAAATTTGTGACTAGCAATGGAATGGGCCATAAAAAGGGTTGAAGCTTATAATTTATGACCAGTGTAAATATGAACGGTAAGTTCACTCCGAAGAAGTGAGCGGTAGGTAGGACAAAAGTTTCGTCTTTCTACGGAGACCCTCTATGCACTGAATGCCGCTGAAGGTACTGCGATATAAAATCTATATCTCCCCCATCTCGATCTCGATAAAAAAAACAGTAGCATGAACGATTCTGCACTTTACCAAAAGAACAATGTCGCCTAACGAACTAACGAATGAGGAGAAAGTAGTATTGAACAAGATAATTATCGTTGTGTTAGAAATTACCTTTAAAATGACGTAAAGAAATAAAACACATTGTCTTTTAGTAATTACATAGTAATCTGTTCGAATCCTAGTGGCTAATTACCTGGATATTTCGTAATAAATCACACTTAGAGAGTCGAGGACTGGGGTATTAAGCGCGACAGAGAAGGATGATGATCGACCCGGCACAAAATGGCTACTTTACTCTGTTCGATAACATCCTTTATTTAGTTGTATAAAAACTACTAAAAAGTCAATTGACGATGGTTCATATACATACAACACTGGCATACATAAATAAAAACAATAATATTTAGTGCTACGTTTACAACGATAACAAAAACAAATATTAAAACTGTTGTTCTACTTTTAGTCCAGGTCTTTCCTTGCATGGGAGCGGGGCTTGGATATCATCCCGCTATTGAAGGAATTTTAAACGACTTCGAATAGTTTTTGGAAGGGTCTTGATAAAGATCAATTTTGTAATCGTAGTTAATTAGTCGCTTATAGTCTGAATTTCCAAATGCTGGGCGTCCAGGGTGTACTGAACGTATGGTGTAACAACAGATTTCTAAGCGTCACTCGGGTTGGTTTCTTTTATTGTTATCTAGCACAAATTTAAATTGTTATCTAGCTACAACCTAATCCCCACCCAAGATTGTAGTCGCCTTTCCGGGTATTACTTAATGTACAAGTGCTCCTGCAACTTTTCCACAAATTCGCACGTAACAAAACCCAAGCCAGTCCGGCTTTATCTACCTTGACAGATGGTGTATGCCACAAGATGAGGGTTATGATTGCTGTGTACATTGTACAACAGGTCCATATCGTGCTTTGGAGCAGTCGCGTTAGTCACAATGAGAGAAAAAGAAAATGTCATATTATGCCAACTGAACTCTCATAATATAAAAATAACTAAAACATACAGTTGCTTAGCAAGCACATGGCATTTATATCCAGGCGGTAAAGTACATATTTATGTCGTGATATATCACACTCATAAGATCACAAGGATTAGGGGATTCTTTCCGCTCATTTTGCCCTGACCTGCAAATTTGTTATGCTGTAGAAGTAGCAGTTACATTAATATAAGTGTATTCATTTCATGCATAGTGAGAATACGTAAACACTGCTCTCATATTAACATTTCGTAAGCCGTTTCATGATAACTTTGTTGCCGGGGGATTTACTTCGGACACATTACCCATATTAAGATGAAGGCTCCGTATTCACAGTTAATGATAATGTGGTAACAAGCGGATGGATTATTTAAGTAAGAATGTTCAGTTATGATTGAATAGTCATGTGTGAAGTCTGCCAATCCGCACTTGGCCAGCGCGGTAGACTAAGCCCTAAAACCCTCTCAGTATGAGAGAAACTCACCGGTCTAGCAGTGGACGAATAAAAGGTTGGAAAGTAACTTTCATTATAATTTATTAATATTGTCTCTTATAAAAGAAACAATATATAATCTACTAAAAATTGTGCCTTTTTAATCTTATTTTAATGTACGTTCCCATGGTTATAAATTGGTCTGCATATTGAACGTGTGGCAGTCTTCGAGTATGTGACAGATGTATTGCAGTTCTCAGTAAGAGATTAAATTGGAAAGCCTCCTTTGTGTGCGCGTAATGGCTTTCCATACCTCTCAAACCAGTGCATTGGAGCGCAAGAACTGATGTTACATGGCGAAAATACATAGATGCATTGAACATTAGTACGACTATCGTCGTTTCCACCGGGATGTCGTCATTAAAGAGATTACATGCTTAACACTACGTGGAAAAAACTTAAACTTATGACTTCAATAGTAGAGACTGGATTTGTAAATCTTTTTAGCATTTCGTATTTTAATTTTTAAAAACGAGTTAATATCTAATTCTAATTGTTTTTTTTCGCTAAATAAGAGTTGCATAGATAAACCTGACGTGTTTAAGAGTCGAATAATCAATCAAGCGCTGAACTAAGCCGCAATTGGCTCGTATGTTTGCGATGGCTATCGTTCTAAGCCGTATTTTGCGAGTTATTACATTCTATACCTGATTTATAAGCAAGCCAACTGCATGTTGTTGTTATTGCAATAGTGCATTGTAAATGCGAATTGACCTGATTTTCCTTGAATCTGTATGTTACCAATGAAAAGCGTAATGTGTTACTGTGATAACGTTAATGAAAATCAATGCATAACGGATTTTTTCATTTGAATATGCTATAAAATCTCGTTGTAGCTGCCATTTACAGCTTAGGTTTATTATTAAGGTAAGACATTGTGAAAATAAATCGTATATTTTATTGCGTTTAGCCGAATACCATTAATATGAAATATGTATAATTAATATACTTATTAATAAATAAATTATAATAGTATATGTATTATTATATCATTAATATGTGTATTAATATATGTATTAATATATCATTAATACTTTATCCAATTCGAACACTAAACAGTTTTTCGGGAATTACAGAAAATAAATTATTCGTCGAACACGAGCAAAAATATTACCAATCAGCACCTGTTCGGACCACTCATAGTACTCGTACTATTATATAATACATGTATTAAAAGGAAGAGGGATATTTAAATCGCAGCGTATATTTAATAAAATATTTCCGATAGCAGTTCTATAACTGTCGCGAGCGAGTGTAAATTAAAATGAGCTGGGACACTACCTCGTTACGGATACATAATATAATAATAAATTAGTGCAAATTGCATATCTCACCAATCGGATTGAATTAATTAGCTGTACGCAGTCGATGGGGCAGGCACGAGTGATCGTCGAATTCGCAATGTAAGCGCACTCTTAGCAGCCAGGATAATTTTATGGTTTAAATATACTCCTCAGAACTAGTTGATTAAGATAAGTTTTAATTTTTAAATAACAATACCAAAATTCCCGCGGAACGTACATATTTACAGACTGGAAGACATGGTTGTCTAAATTTAAAATTTCCTTTATATAAGTTGATTGGCGAAACTGTTAAAAATCGAGATTATATTATCGCACGAATTAATTACCCAATGTTTACTAACAACATCCCGTCGAACGACCAAAGTATCGCTGGAGGGACCAGATAGAGACAGGCTTGAGTAAACTTAAACTTCGAGTTATCTTGAGATGATTGTCATCTTTTGGTACTGGAGGCCAAGGCACATTTTGGGTCACTGCGCCAAACTAAGCATAAGTATTTAAATTCTTACTTACAAATTATTGATCGTAATGCATAATATGCAATAAGTGCTTGTCTTGGTAGAATATGAATGAGATGAGGGACTTTTCCAGCTAATTGCATCTTTTTCAGACTGCGACGAACAAGAAAACGCAGTCGGGAATTCTCTATATTGTTCCTTAATTGAAGTTGTTCTCTCGGCAGTGGCGCCGCGCCGTCTCCGCAATTCTCGACAATGATACTTGTAAT
>DWMP01000297.1:0-10066 GCA_018245295.1 Agara epimachia | reverse complement strand
GCCCGTGATGTCCATATAATTACCGAAGCAATTTCGAGATAGGGAATCTTTAAAAAATAATAACAATAATATCTTACAACACCCTCGCACGCGGCCGCTAGGCAGATTTACTATGGTGATTAGACAACAAATGTTTTTCGCGACTCTTGTTGTTCCACTGCCGCACACAGGTTTTCTCGAATAGCGAGAGAGTTTTAGACCTTAATCTACCATGCCGATCAAATACGGTAAAGAATAAAACGGTTCTTGTTATTGAATTAAAATTTAATTCCACGAAATATGTAGTTATAAGTATCTTAATATAATAATTGAAAGGATACTTTAACAAATAATAATTTCTATTTCTATATTGAACTGTATTGACAAAGTGAAGTGTCCATTACACAAAACAACGTCCACCCGCTCATATTATACAATTAACCTCCATCAAGGAAACGAGAATGTCATCGGCGATGCACTTTGCCACGTCTCGTGTTACCTGTCACCTCCAGCCATTAGCTGACCTCCCACGTTCTAACTTACCCCATGAAACTTACCCTCTACATCTTACAAGTCTACACGTCTACACATGCCGGCAATGCAGATGTCTATAGTCCCTATGCGTAATACGCATAAGAGTGGCTATTAAACAAACTGTAATTTCGAAACTGCATTTGCGTGCAAACATTTGGTGACCCAAAACTTGTCATTTCCTCCGTGATTACTCCCGTAAATAGCTCTCCGTTTGTCGCGTTGACAAGGAACATTCGTTGTCATAAGCGAGTGTCGGTTTCGATATTTCGATATGTTCGTATTTTGTTTCCACATATTCCCTCCCTTTCAATTTGTACGCGTATAATAACGTCTTTATAGTAAGTGTACCGCTGTAGTCAAAGCTTATATCAAAATGTTATATAATAAATACCTATATTTTTCAAACTTTTATGAATGTGTAAATAAAATTTGAATAGAGAATTAAGATATCTAATTGAAAAATATAATTAATTATAAGACTGATACATGCCATTATAAAGGGAATATCAGACAAATAAAAAATTAGCAAAATATATATAAGGCAACTTTATACTTATAGATATACTCATATATCCACAATGCTTATCAGAGTATGTTTTCCGACTTATAAGGATGTATAATTGTTGAAGTACATATGTATAAGAAAATATGTCACTAAGCAATTTAAAAATTTCTCTCGTAGCAATACAAGTAACACTCATGCTGTGTTAATGACGGAGCAATAAAATTACATTTAAGTCGAGCGCACGTTTGGGCCGCTGAAGTCGTACATAATCGTTGTGAAAGTGTTGGACAAAAAAATCCTTTACGCGACACATCATGTTCTGTGCGACTCCAATAAGGCTATTGAGTCCTGCAGCGAGTATGCGATGCAATGCGCACCATTTTATCGCTTTATATAGCTAGCAGTTACCTATCCATATGCCAACCAAATTAATGCTAAAATGTGCTAGATTTATCCTCATTATGCCACTATTAATACTTCGCTAGTTGTCAATGCCCAAAGCAGCTAAAAATGTATTGTTCTTCTGTTTTTTGTTATGATAGATCACAGTATTTGTTGGGTCCTTACATAATACCACATCTCAGAGGTCATTGTTTTACATTCCGTTATTGTCTTCAATTTGCTACCGTTCGCTAATAGAACAAGTGGTTAATTCATGCAATCCGAACAACAATGTTCGTACGCCGCAGGAAATGACAATTATTTTCGGTTCATTCCTTGAGGACTGAGAGAATGGCTCGTCTTTCACACGCGCAAAATCCGAAGGGTCCTTTGTATGCGCGGACACGGCGCGGCGAGACAAAAAACTGTCCATTCACAAAAATAGGTTAGTCGCGAAACATATTCAGGTGCATTGAACGCATACGGACATAACGTCCGCGAGCACGCCCTTTTAGCTCCTATTGTATAGACATACTGCCCAATTTGCTTTGTACACGATGTTTTCGAAAGCATTCGTTACATTTAAATGACGCTAATCGTGAATCGTGTCATGTTGATTCATTGATAAATTCACAGGTAAGTATATTATTTCCACAGTGTAAAATATCACTTATGTCTTTTTCTGTTATGAGAACACGTTAATTTGGTTAGCGATAGGATGATCATAAATACGCATTTGCTTATATATTGGGTTATATATTTTATTATGTATTAATAATAAGTAGATATAAAAGCGATATTTCGATTTGAACAGAACATAGTACATGTGTATTACATAATGTATGAAAATTTGCAGCAAAACACGACAAATTATTAATGGTACCAAGTCCTTATATTACATGTGAGAAGGCCCTTATTGTTGGCATAAAGGAGTATGATGTAATACAATGTACGATTTACTAAATTTATACACTGCGTTATTTAAGTTTAAAAAAAATGAAACGTACCCAGCACAAGAACATTGAATAACTGGCTGGCGGTAACTAAGTTTAAAAAAAAAAACGCGAAGGAACAAAGCCACGCTGTCTGCCAGTGGACAGGTATATGACGGGGCACATTTTATTGGTTTTCCGAAACATTCCCTGCCCTATTAATAAATGAGTGGCGGAAAAAAAAACCCCGTAGAATCCATTTGTCAGGAGGCCAGTGATTTATGGGCGAGGACTTATGGGATTCCTAGAAGAAGAACGTTTTGTTCTATTTGCTTACCTGTCACGTTGATTTAAAACGGGAATAGTTCTGTCCCAGGGTTAAAATACCTATTCTCGTGATTTATCGGACGATATGAACAAGTATGTCCGTGTCCACAAAAATAAGTATAGTACAGTTGGCCTGAGAAAATTTCGTAAGTAAAGCAAATATTTGCACAAGCCCTCTCGCCTGCTCCGAACAAGTATTTTAATCTCACTAGTAAAATAAATTTGTTTAATAACAATTTGGGCTCCATTAGGAAAATTATTTTAACTCATACATAGTAATAATTAAAATAATAACCATTAATATAGCTTTTAACATTGTGGATTATTATCTGTAAATCATCAACAGATTACAAAATATATTTTTTTCTCGTAAATCGTGACATAGCTTATACTTTTTTCCTATTAGGTAGATACCTTCGTCAATCTTAGTGAAGCTTTTTTCGCCATCGTACGGAACACCAATAAATAAATGTATGAATTATCAAATCATTCGAAACATTCCTTAAATTCTTCGTAGCTCAAAGTAACAATATCATCAGTTAGAAAAAAACAAAGCGATGAGATCGATCGTGAAACATAGTTAGAACGCTTCTATCGACAGCGTGAGTCGTCGTAACTTCGACAAGCACATTATTAAGGTAACGACTACTTTCTTTGTAAGTATAGGTAGAATATTAACCGAAGGAATTTTTGATACTTCAATACGTGAGTTGTACGTATATTTTTAATAACCCTTATTAATAAAATGATACGCCTAGCGATAATTTACTATCCTGTACCCATTAAAGTTGGGATTAATAAGTTCTTGTAAAACTTCTATGTACATTCCATTGCAAAGTAACACCTACTTTTATATGTGAACATTGCAAAAAGTTCGAACTGCAGTATCCGATTGTCATCAGTCCGAATATCATAACGTCTGTTTGCGTAATAATAAGTAAAGCGACCAGACAAAGCAATTTTGAATTAAGAATTCAAGTTACGATTACGAATTACTCGTTAGCCGTAAGTTCAACGAGCTTAAGCGTTTGTTCGTGGCAGACGGCGACTTCGTCTATACCTACATTACACCACACTTTCCATTTCTACGATCGCCGATACGGAATGTGTCCGTCGAAAAAATAAAGCAAATAACGACACGTTCGATATAAAACAGCATTCCCTTTCTTCACGAACTGGACAGTTCGTGGACTGTTCAAATTACCGATATCGCATCGTCACGCCGATACGATCGATACGTCGTCGGTATCACACCGCGATCGCGCCGGCAATGTGCTGACATCACGTAGGTGTTAGTTATCGAGCGACTTTGAGAATATTCCTCTATCGGTGGTTCTAATGTAAGCCACTCTGTTGTTTATTTTGTGTTGTTTTTTTGGCCAAACGTAAAAAAACTCGAGACAAAAGTTTCATGAGCGTGAACTGTGACTTGTTATTGGATGTTCGATTTTTGCGAAAACAATCTTGACCTCGTTGACCAGTGGTGATATGGAACTGTTAGGAAACTGTAACTGTTTAAAAGTATGTACCTATTATTTTTTTAACGTACACAATGTGTAGGATTTCAGTTTCGAAAATGTATAATACTGTTCTACGCTAAGTTATTAAACAATGAAAAAAATATTATTTCCCAAGAAATACTTGATCTGGGCTTATCCTAACGCAATGCCCTGAGAGTAACCATCCCCGGAAACCCATTGTTCAATGAAGCACCAACAATATTGGGACGCGCCAAATCTCTCGTTTAATCGAGAACGTTTCAGATTATGTTCAAACAAAAAAATTGTTCGCTAATCCGCGGCTTCTTTGATTTCAACGCCGAACGGAGATAGCACCGTGTTTGTTTCTGAAGAATATGTATAAAAAAAAAATGTAAGGATTATTGATTTCTGCGAACGAGTCGGTCGGCTGTAAGGATAATGTTCTCTTGCAGACCGGGAACGAATTACTCGTTGAGGGATAAACTCGCCTCTCATTTCGCAAGAAATCTTGTGATCGGTAATCCGAGAAAAAAATTACCTGCCTACTTAGAGGTCCGCCCTGATAAAATAACATAATTACGTTCACTTTTATATAACGCTCAGAAATTGCCTCCGTTGGAGCTAATACACCCGACTAATCAACGCTAAAAGGTCAAAATTTAAGACCAATCGTTCGTACAAAACGTTGTTGTTAATAATTATTTATGATCATTAAAACTGCACAAATAATGAGCCCGGCAACGAAAAGAATGATTCGACGGCGGATTCTTAATGAAATAAGACGGTGCGTGAGCGATCAAAATAATAATTAATAATAGATCGGGACGGAGCGGAGTGCCGACTGTGATGGATCCCCGCACTTAGTCATCGCGTTTAATTAAAAATGGCGGCCCAAATTAACGGTTACATATAAAAAAATTCGACTGCGTCTTGTCATTAACACTTTGTTCACGTTTTGTTGTGCGTTAAGTCTCATTGTTGCGTAATCCACGTTCGAAGGCGGCTCCAATACATACAAATGTGGACAGATGTTATTGCGATATCATTTTAATCATCAATCAAGCAGTTTTAGCGTTTCGTCAGTTACATTGTGTAGACGATTGCGTGTCAAAAGTTAGCAATTCGACGCAAAGTAACACACTGCCCGATACCTAAGTTAACTTCGGCTCGTAGTAACTGTCATACTCGTCACAATATACGTGAAGAAATTATACAGATAAAAGAAATTATACAGATAAATCATTGGCGTAATTGTTACCAAAGATTATTGAGAGGTTCGTTGTCCAAATGAATGCTGAGTTTAGTAATCAGTTGTATTTTTTAATCAACTATACAGCTTCGATTTCACCTTTCATCATCACCGCCATCATCGGCCTTTTTATTGCTCCACTAGTCCATTCGGGTCGGCCGCAATGAAAATGGTTAAAGCCGAAATGTACCACACTGGTCAAGTACGAGTTGATAGACTGCACATACTTAAGAGGACAGTAAAATGACTTATTGTGAGGTAACTTGATTGCCTTATCATGCTTTCCTTCACCGTTATTAAAAGTTACATTTAATCCAGCTGTTAAAAATAATTTAAAACGAAATGTGTCGAATGAAAATAATAAAATCACTAAGCACTACCTACTTGAAATTGACGACAGATAAGTACGAGAATAAAAATTAGAATGATTTAAAAAAAGCTTATATCGCAGACAGTGTCTGCAAGTCAGTCTATGTAAGTGATTCGTCGACTCTTTATATCTGCCTTTGCAAAAACCTGTGTTACTAGGTGAAATTTAAGAAATATCATTATTTACGTCGTGTACAAAATATGTAATAAAATCGTGTTTTAATTATCGATCTAACACGAGCACGTCAGATGGCTATATAATTAGATTAGCCGATACTTCGATAGCTGGTACAGCATAATTGCGGCGCGCATCGAGTGACGGACTCCGCGGGGTGCATGCGCCCGCGCCGACTGATGGTGCCAGGTTCACATCCTATGCTGGATATGACCTATTACAACTATTTATACCAATGTCATTATAATAAGGAAATGTTAAATTATTGATTGGGGACCACTTCTAGTCGGATGTCACATGTGGCCTACACATGTTTTACACATATTTTTATTATTTTTAGAGCTTCTTATGCATTCGCCAACTGTCAGTTGTATTCATCATGTAAGCACGTATTGAATATCCCGTTTTGGGACATATATTTTTTTTAAATTACACAAATTGCTACATACATCTGATAAAGCTATCGTTTGTAGTATATAGTCAGCGTCCAACTATACTAAAACATTTGAAATGCGTCCAATTTTCTTCATACCTTACATTAAATTTACATGCGCCAAATGTTAATGCGTCGGAATAAATTCAAGGAATCCAAAGAGTATCCATAGTATGAGAGCGCGAAGCAATCGAAGGGCCGGCGGGAGGTACTCGCACAGGTGATAGAGATCGACGGATTATTACATTAAACCCGCTGCTCTAGCATCAGAGGACGCCGCTTCACACCTCTGCAAAATGTAGGTACCTTAATAAGCTATGAACAATACTAAAGGAACTTGCAGTGCGAGCACGCCGCATCATAACAATACAAAATATAACCAACTAATATTCTCATTAACACCTAATACTAACTGAACTAACACTTACATATCCATTTCTAAAGTCCTATTGGATAAAACGGTTGCAGCTGTCCATGGGTGGTAAGCTGCTCATTAACTACACTACTCACATATGAAAATAAATATGTCACTTGTATCATAAACCACTTTTTGGAAATACGGCTTGAAACCACTAGAAACGGCAATTTGTAACTCTACATTATCTAACTTGTCCACTGTACATGGATACAAAGCGAACATACAACTTTGATACTCAAACTGAGCCTGTATTGTGCAGATGTACGTTGCCAGGATACATGTGGCCTTATTGGATGTCAAGGTCTGTTTTTGTTGGGTAAATTGCGAGCAACTTTAACAAAAGCATCGAGTACACGTGTACGTAGAGACGACTCTACACTTGAGTCCTTTTAGAATGATAGTTTTGTTGGACATTTAAAATAAGAGGCATTTTTCTTGATATTTTATTATGATAAATTGGAAATCTCTATTTAATACATTTACAAGTGAAGGAATGTTAATTCAATTAAAGGCATTAATGATAAAAAGGTAAGTAAGAATACAATTAATTATGAGTATGAACAAATATAGCAGGAAAGCGAAGCAGGAAATAGCCAGACATAAGTTTCTCGGGAACTTCATAGCGATCGTAAAGTTCTCTAACGGGACACGAAAGTTAAAGCAAACATCGTAAACACGACCAGAGCTATTCGGGGCCAATAGTGTATTCAAATGCATCGGTCGGATCGCGCGGCGTGTTTACGGCAATCGGTGCGCTAATCGCGCTACAACTCCGAATGGAAGCTGATTAGCGAGCGATGAATAGGCGATGTGTGCGAGGGCGCCGCGGCCGCTGGCGAGGCCGATGTGCCCGACAAAGGCACGCCATCCGCAGACAATCCGCCTAGTATCGATCTCCCGCGACCCTTCGAACGAACGCCGAGCCTAGCACAATGCTCGGCTCTTTATTATAGCATCTCACATTGTTGTCATTGTTATTATTATGATTCTTTACCGCTTTCCATTGTCGGTCGGCGTTGTGGCGGTGCTTTTTCACGGCCCGCGTTTAGTCTGGGCACCGGGAGCGCGACGCTCGCACGCTTAGTCGCGGAAAACGTGTTTTCCACGCGGAAATTTTGGTAGTCTAGTGCTTTCTGACGTGCTGCGTGATGCGCGCGCAGTGACGGGTGGACTGTGATCTGCCTGGCGCGCGGGTGCTCCGAGTCAGCTGATTGTCAAACATCAAAACAATCGGCCGTAACGCGTAGCAGACACGAGGCCGTTGCGGGAAAGTGTGTTGTGTTTAAGGACAAATTTATAAGAACAATCAATGTATTAGTCGCTATTCTTATAGTGATGCATATCCTATTAGTTTCTTATACTAGAATTCTAAATGGAATGTAAGTAAACAGTGTGATTTTGTATTCTATTATATCTACATATGTATTGATTATAATATGGTATGTATGTTATTCAGTTACTATAATCACTACGCTATAAGATCTGGAAAAAAAAAATTGTACAACTATGTATATATAATACATCCCTATGTGTGACACGTTTAAAATGTTTACTATACGTGCATAATTCCCTTAAAGTTTTTAACGCGTGTGCTAACAACGATTAAGGCTTTGTAAAATACCGAGGGTATTTTGAAAGTATTATCACATACTTTGAAATAAAATAAACTACAGCTACAACTACCGTTAGTTACAGATAACTGAAAAACTTTCATAGGAATAGGCATATATGTATATACATTTAACATGTATATCCGACCGGAACCAGAATCCAAAACCCCGAGGCAACGTACATACGTGCATTGTGGGTCCAGTTTCAAACGGATTCTATCTTAGATGTATTTTTACAGTTAATTAATATGCAAATTGTATCAATTTTGTTTGTAACAAACGGTCTAATTGATCGTTACAGGACAGATGGACTGTTTCTTTTGCAAATTGGGAATTTTAACGACCTTTTATTGTTTCATTGTTTCGTTCGGATTTGTCCTCATCGTGAGTAGGTTTCGGAATATACGTCTACAACGCTCGTCAAACGCGTTTTGGCGAATTGCGCACACTTCAAAGAACATTATGAAAACCTAGAAGGTGGCAGGTTAACTTCCAATGTTTCCCTTCACCGTTATAGCCATTATATTTAATGGTTAATGAGTTAATGGACTGGCGTGATGGTTCAATAATAATAATAACAATATTTATCACCTTGATATGGGTTTTCGTACATTTGTATCTTTCCGTAACTAGAAATTACCAGTAATCTATGTACATAAATTGTTATATAGCTCTAGTATCAATATATGACAATTGTGATAGTTACTTGCCTGTTATAATTTATTTTTATATTAAACACATATTATGTATGTATGTATTTTTAACTTATAATATATCGTCATATTTATCACAATGTTTAACTATCACAAAAATATCTTATAATGATATTTTTGGATCCCATTCTGTATGAGATATTAATGAAAATTTGTTTTATTTTATAATAATATCAATACATACTTAACACCATTTTCATAAAATGTAACACACAAATTTTCATTTTTATGAGTTTAATGTATGAAAGATTTCTTTGAAGTGAATTTTAAAAAACGAACGCATTTTTTTCAATTATTTAACGAATATTTATAGACATGCTTTGATGAAATTCACATTTGACCTTTCCAGCTTAATCCTACGATCTTTACGATGGAGATATTTGTGTATGAAATTACTAGTTTTGTGCAATTCAAGAACTTGTTCCATCGCAGCAGAGTAACGAAAAGCTAACAAGTATTATTGAAAAAGGAAATGAATATTTTAAAAAATTACCGATGCGCGAGGTGAACAAAATTTCAACTCCCCCCCACCCCCTGCACATTTATGACTCGAATAATAGAGAAATAGACAAATGTTTATTTTCAATCAATAGACAAATATTTATTGCAATCAGTGAACGCACCGAATGGTACTGCTGTGTGCTGCCGAAATAAATTTATAATTCATCTAAATCTCATTGCCATTGTAAATATTTGTTGGAAACGATTCTGTGTAATCTGGTAATCCATTTAAAGTTACACGTGAACATCTGCGTCAGAACATTTTATCGCTTGATATTACACGCTGGAGGCTAGACAAGCGGATTTCATATTTGACTTTTAACAAACCATATAATTGGCATGTATTAGTAAGTAGGTACCGTATGTATGTAGCTGTGGGATATTTAATTTAAATGAATTGGTGTTAGAATTAAATTTGAGCGAACTTTATAACCACAAATGGATTTGATGGTAATTTTC
>DWMP01000296.1:0-10069 GCA_018245295.1 Agara epimachia | reverse complement strand
GTACGAGAATCGAGCTTAGTTATGAGTATCCGATGTAGACGAATAGCTGCTAGTCATCGCATAACAAAAACAAAATTTCCGCTGTTATAATATATTACACTGCGTAATAACAGCCCTAAGCCCCCACATGGCATGGGACGATAATATACTCGGGGAAGGAATAGAATTTTAACAAGGGTCTTTGATGTGGCAATGAATAAACGATTTTGGACATTTTACGAGCAACGAGCGGATTATGGGGTGGCCGAAACTAGTTGTACGTTGCCCGAACTACGGAGGATTTTTCTAATTCACTTCACCGTTTCCAATGAAATCCGCTATATTTGATAATTAATTTATTTGCTTCACACGCTATACCGTTCTTGCGCCCGTAACGCCATCTATATCGTTTATTTGACTGAAACTTGTATTCTCGTGGCAATGAGATATTTTTCTTTGACAAAAAGTAACCCGTGTCATGACTGAGCCGTATCAATAATCACGTTACATAATTTTTCAGTCTTAAGAAAAATTAATTGTATCGTCAATGAGGTTTCTACCTCGACTTACTTAATTTTTTATCTGGCGTTTTTTTTTATTTTATTATCCTGTTTTTTTACCCGTCCGCCCATATCTATCTGGCTGTCTAAATGAATGTGTTAATGAAGAGATTGTGAATCGGGTGCCCTTTTGTTTTCATGTGTTAACCGTTTGCATATTAATGAGAAAAATTTGCATTTGTTTCTGTGTTCATGTTTTGTTTTTTTTTTCGAAAAATCTTTCTAATGTCTCGTAATTACTTATAAGTTCGATGCTCTCGTCAATAGAAGTATCAATTAGTGTCCACGGTTCATAAGTAAGCTAACGGCTTCCCTTTCCATTCGTCAATGTTTTTTTTCTACAACTGATAATCTTTGAGTAACGTTAAATAAACGTGGACAAATTTTTGAATCACTAGGTTGAGAAATTATTTTACTTATAGCGATGAAATCGTTAATTGTCAAAAATTCTCCGTACGCCAATTGATCGACAGTAATATAATTAATCAAATGTGCATTTTTATTCATGTAATAATCATTCGTCGGCTCGAGTATTTTTATTTAAAGAATTATTGAATGAAACTTTCTGCTCTTTGTATAATTAATCAGAAATTGTGACCCTCATAAAGTCGGATCGGTTTCGGACATAAATCGGAATGTCATATCTCAAAGCCACAATGTATACGTCAATATCTTCGTTGAGGTGAACGCCAGACAAGTAATAATACTTTCTGCATGTGTATCATTGTAGAGGAGTGTGTCTCTCGTTTTAATAGAAAAATCTGTTTTAACCGCAAGCAGATAAATTTCAAGGTCCCTATTTCTGTCTTCCAAACCCGAGGCGTGGGCTGTAATCGACGTTACATCTAATGTGGTCTAAATTGTGTCCCAGCTATATTGTTGTTAATCTACATTGCGTTATAGAGCCATAGCTTTAAGTATACCCCTCATAGTCACAGCATAGGATTTTAAAGACTTTTGCAGCTTGATGAATCGAGCCAATAATAAAAAATAGAAGGTTTATTAAATTTGAAAAACATATACTTAATTTAGATATGCGATAATTTTTTTTTAAATGATTTACATTTTTTCTCTTCTCAAATTTTTTTGGTTGCTATTTTTGATTGCTATTGCTATTTTTGATTTGTGTTAAAATGAACTTTGCATTATATTAAACGCAGTCTGATGAAAAGATTCAGTAAACAGCAAAACAAAAGAGCATACTGGATGATCTGCACGGATGGTTATACTCGTGTTCAAGTACATTTTTGGACTTTCTTTCGCCTGATCGCTACTTATAATCTTTGTATTCTTATATGTGTTTTTAAGTTATACTGATTACTGCATTCCGCGGTCTAAGTTACGTCGCATACGATTCTAGAAGAATAACCTATAAAACCATTCAAGTCACCATCCAATCCGATATGCCGATGCCTCTTAAAGCTGATAATTTCTTTTCTACTACAAAAAGTCTAAGAAAAGTAAAATGGACTTTGCGAGTCTTCCTGCTAAGCTCTTTGTCCTATCAGGTTTAGCGCAGGATAATAATAATATTTTAGTTGGAAATCAAACATTGGATTAAAGTCTTAAAAGCCGAGTTAATATCAACGTTTTCTCTCCTCTTTACTTTGCTATAGATAACTTCGTTTTATGTCCTTGTCTCTTTGTGTTTTTTCCAAATCTTTTCGTAATAATTTTAAATCGCGTTGTCGGTTGATAACGAAACTTTTTCTGTTTCGTATGCACTGCATATTTTTTAAATATTGCATTTAAATTTAACTTTTAGTTAATGTTAATTGATTCATCGGATTTGTTTATCTTTTATTTAACTTTAATTATTATAGCTTGTTACTGTGTTCTTTAATCAAAATATTGAATTGTACAATTTTATCACATAATTTATGTAGGTATAAAAATACTCATATATTTCGACTGTACTGCCCTTGCACTGTCCTTAATGAAAATCAGCGCGATGTTTAGTTATTTAAACTACAGCATCCAGTGAGCGAGGAACAGTTTCCAAGGATTCCTGCGGCATATATTAGCGGTTGCTAATAAAAAAATTACTTTGACTTCTTCACTTTTGTTTCCTGTTTCTTTTACGGTTTTATTGCTTTATTTCTGTTTTTTTCCTTGTTTGTTTTTGTCAGTCTGTTTATTTACTTTGAATATTCATTTTTATATGGTGCCTGTGAATAAATGATTTTTTTCCTTCTTCCAAGTTTATACCAAATTACTCACAGATTAAGTTAATTTCCCTATAGGTTTTAGAAGAAGCTTTTTGTTGTCTTCTGTTTAGTTTTTGGACTATATTTACTTTCAATAAATGCGCTTCCAAGTACCCAGCACTAAGCACACGAATATACGATGTTCTATGTACCAAATCAAAATTGATATGCCGCGGCAATTTGTATATGCATAAACGTACACCGAACTATTTAAATTCTATAAAAATGTAGAATCAACGGAGTATGAATGTAATGCCATTGAAGCCGAGCGCTTTGCACACAGCACCACCAAACCGCGAGTGCGCTACGTCTTTCATAAAATAGGTTATGTAAATGTCACAGTCATAATACAGAATACAGCTCATATCAACATCGGTGTAACCAGGTTGTGTGGGGACATACGGCTGTATATAATGAACGATGGACTTAATATAGATAAGATAAGACAAAGATAAGGTATAAAACATAAGATAAGGTATATAAGACATTAAGTGGAAAGACCGAAACGGTGAAGCATGAAGAAAGTTTATTTTTCAGACAGATATTATCTTCAGGAATTTCTTGCAAACGTTTCATTGCGGTTTATCTATGTGATTAACCATAACCATAACCATATCGAGTGATAAGAAACATCTCCTTCGCAGCACTATTAGTTTAAATATATTCAAATCCTAAACCGTATATATCATTGTATAATTTTGAGTCATTTTTGAAACGCGAGCTGTAACGCTCACAATGTACTCCTCTGTAACCGCTGGCAGCAGGCGCTCGGTTCGCGGGTTCTTGGCAGAGCGCGGCCATAGTTCTTCTCAAATTGTGATTTATTTCCAACAAATGTCGAAATAAACGTCTCTCTGTGTCGTATTGCCACACTTAAAACTCGACCTCGATACATGGCTGGCGTGTCGGAACCACCGTTCACCGTTAACTTGGTAACTTACAAATGTACAAACCGAAGAGGTATTTACTTTTTAGTTTTCTGTACCTACAAACTTATGTTAATATCTCTCTCTAAATTGTAAAATTTAGCTTGAAGAACAAAAATGACATAACTGCCTTAATGTTTGTTTACTCGTATAAACTTGATACAACACTTTTTGCATTATATATGTCTAGATAAATGATTAGCTATGAAATTGATGCTTTGTCAATGTGTTTGACCAAAAAGTAAAGTTAATGTTACTTCGTAACCATGCTCCGTGGTAGATGCTGGGCAAATAGGTATGAGTAAGTTATCGTAAAAATATTAATATTATTATTAATGACGCCAGGAATCACACTTGACAACGGGCGATCAGATAAACAAGTTTTTTCAGGAGCCCTTAGAGGTATTTAATATGCTTCATGTACGGCACAATCTCCTTGATTTGTAATAGAGATAGATAGATTTCAAAATTAATGACTAGAATATTACAAAGTAAACAGTCTAGCGAAGATCCGAAATCAACCCCATATATATGTACAATATTTATTTGGGGGAACAAAGCTGATTCTCCCTTAAATAAAGCCAATAATCCTGAAGTATTGGGCGCTGGTCTGAGATGTAGATTCCAGCGGATTTATATTAATCTTAAAAAAATAAATAAACAGCCTCATTTTTTCTAATTAAGTCTTTGAGAGCTAAAGGAATTCCCAATCATTGGTCACTTACGTACTGCTATGTGAATATTCATGTCAAAAGTCTGTACAGTTCTTGTCATCATCGTATTATGGCGTAGGCACTGACTGAGGAAGCATAGTTTACTCCACTCCTAAGGGTATCGAATAGAAGTCGCAATTGTTTGAAAACCCACCAATTTTAAATTAAAAACCATGAATATTGCTTAGTTTTCTTGTTAGAAATAAAGAAATACATGTTTGAAAAGTTTGGTAAACTCAGGCTCGAATAGGGTTAAAAAATGTATGAAAAGTGAGCAGAAGGTAGTCCGATATAATGCTAATACGCAGTCACTCGCTCCTTGCGCCGGCCGGTCCGCAGTCGGCGCTCGGCACACAGCCCGCGGCTGCCCCCGTTGTTAACTACGATAAACACAATTACCGACCGTACGCAGTCACGAGCAGTGGTTCGGCTTCAGTTTTATCTGTCCGCTCTCGTCCAACTCACTGCGGCACGCCGAGCTCCACGGTCGCTTAGAACTAGCTCCTGACCTGTGCATTGTGCACGGTATAACAGTGATGACTAGGACAACTCTACACATGTCTGTCTGAATACAAATCAGACAATAAACGCCTGCGAAATGGTAACTCGACCGCTTACAAACATGTATACCTAGAGTTTTGCATTAATTTCGTGTCGTAATATTGAAAACATTGCAATTAAAATAGGTGAGCCTTTCCCTTCACCGACATCCTTCAGTGATTGCTCTGTTGCTTTGCGTTGCAAGTTATAATGAAATGTACATGAAAACGAAGTACACAATATCTCATAAAGTACATAAACCAACTGTTTGAAGCCGATGCATGCTACTTATATCAGCGACTGTATTAAAAACTTTTTATCTCCATGGTTTTATCTTTTTTTATCTCAGAGCTTTGAAAAGTTGCCTCTGTCGCATGCAAGTAATTTTAATTAACAGCGATTAACGATAGGTACATATCGCGGAAAAGCTAAACTGCTCTCCGCCTATAGATTAAGTATATATTATAATGTTTAACATTAACTAATACGAATTGGCGGTGCGCAATGATATGGGCTTCAGTACGATGATCATCAAAAAAACTAAAACTGACTAACTGACATTACGCTGTCGCAGGATTTCTTGATAACGTTTTAAGAGCAACAATTCACCCCTACATTATTTTTGAGATTTTATAAGTATTGGCGCAGCGAACGTTAGGATAGCTCTCAAAAGGCTCTCTTTTCGACTTAGTCGGGTAATATCATCATGGGGTATACCTTTCAAATGGTGAAGGATTTTTTAAATAGTTGCAGTGGTTTTGGAGACAACCTTACGAATACATAAACTCACAAATGTCGCACTGTCTGTTTATGACATATATTTCTATTAATATTCTATGTACGATGCAAAAGAAAGAATATTAATCGAGCCAGCAGTAACATTACAAAAGTATTACAAAGAACAAAATTAGCTTAAATTAGCGGTTGTCTAATATACGGGATGTAGGAATGTGGGCATGCGGCGGGCTCGGCTCATAATCCCGGTGTGTCTCTGTGAGGAGTATCACATCTGTATGCCGCCGGGGGAGCGGTCAATCCGTCAGCGAGCCTCGCCCGCGCGTGACCTGAATGTGTGCAAGTAGGCGGCGGAGCGTATGCGTCCTGGAAGAGATGCTTATTACATTTATTTTACGTATTCACCGGAATTGTAGATCATACGATCATATACGAAGAGAGGCAATCGCCGCCGTACTTCGGGGAAAAATAGCTGACGATAAAAATGTAAAATTTTCAATAAGCCTAGGTAATATACCAGGCAGTGACAGAAATTAATTCTTCCACTGCGGGGATCTGGGTTAAAATCCTGGAACGCACCACAGACATTTGTGGAAAAATCCTGTAGACACCTGTACACTTTGGAGCTGTTTGTTATAGGGTATATAATAATTTCTGCAGCGTGTAAAGCCTGTTAATTCGCACTAAAACAGCGTGGTAGACTACGGTGTACAACTTTCTTGCTAGGAGAGGAGGCACGTGCCACATGAAACAGTATTGATATTTCGGTAGGAAAAATATTGATATTTTATAGACAATTTATAGACAATTCGAATTAGGTTGGGTTGAAATATTAGCATATTTTTTATTTTATTACCAGGACCCGTTAATAATGGGTTGTTTTATTAATTCTCCTCCGTGACCATAAACGGGCCACTTCTAGCGATCTATAGTTGCGTAGTTATGAAATGCTTCGAACACACAGCCGTTATCCCGGGCTATTGACTTAGATTCAATGACGTCATCGGGCAATAGAACCCATTCCTGGGTACGCGGTTTCCGGAACCATTTACAATACGAATGGCACAGCAACTGCTATACGAACGGCTAAGAATCGGAATGTACAGGAAAAGCACTTGAAGAAAAATTACTCTTTTATTGAAAGGAACTAATTAATGCTAATGTAGCTTGGTGTTGAATGGTCATTGCAACTATATTAAAAGTATGATGATAAAATAACGGACTAGATATACATAGAACTGGTCAAACGTTATATTTTGAAGGTGGATATAGTCGAAGCGGCCAGGGCCCAGCCGATCTATACACTGGTATAAAAAAATAGCAACTGTGGTGTTAGATGATAAAAAATTGCATTAAATATTTAACAATAGTTTTATGGACAAATTAAAAATTTAAATATTTTTCTCATTGTAGAACTTTAAGCCTGGAAGCGCCAGAGGCAGCGCGCCGAGCAATGAACGTCGTATAAACCTTATACATGAACATCTGGGCCCGTCTTACCCAGTGGCGCCCTCTACAACTAAATATAGCATGTTTTACATTTTTTCCAATTTCCCGGGCGTGCTCCTAGCTCCATATTTATTATTATTTGTTTTCAATTGCAAAGTAATCTACGAACCGCGCAGCTGCTCCGCGAGATGAGTCTTTGGTTTCTGTGTTCTTGGTAACGAGGAATATTGAAAAGTTGCCCTTTCTTTGTTTACAACAGTTTTACGAATATCACACAATAAGTACTATTCGTAGAATAAAGCTCACACGTTGTAGTCGGCTTAAAGTTTTTATTAATATCGCTAACACGAGAACAGTCATTATGACGATAATTTCATAATAATCCGCTGTGGGCTATTTTACATTTCAGCGAGAATGCACGTTACGGAAAATATGCAAGAAAGGTGCAACATTCAAGTGGCGTGGTCCAGGTTAATAGCGATTACGGGAATTAGAGTCGCGGATTGGAATATGAGCAGATATTTTTTAAATTTTCTTTATCTTACTATTAAATATAATTTTGCTATGTTTTATTCTTCTATTAGCCAGTACCGTATTGAGACAAAACAGGATACTTTCAAATTATAAGTTATTCGCTACACGTTTTTTTTTGCAAAGGACTCACACGTCTCCCACTCACTAACACAGCATTTCTCGGCAAAAAAGGATTTTTCTACATTTACGTTTTTTTACCAATTATCTCCAATTATGTACATTAATGATATGACTTACAATCAATTTTGTATTATATTACCACATATTAAAGCAATAACATTAATATATTAATAAGAGAGTCTTTGAAATGAAACACAAATAAAAGTAATGAAAAGTATTGTACGTTTAACTTAATTAATTAATTAAAATAAGTAACGAAAATATCGTTTTTATTACATGACTTTTTTATACTTACGTGCGAGATAAGTAAGAATCGTTCGCTGTTGTAGCTTTACGAGTATTTTAAAACATCTGTGATCCAATCAGGCTTCGCTGGAAAGACTACAATTTTCTCCCCAAATTCCCTTTCGCCTCGATTTTCGCTGAACTGATTCTGACAAAGAAATAGCGACGCGCTGAAAATTGCTGTGAAGTTTTTAATATTCCCCGGCTGCGAAAATAAAAGCTGAGACAGAAAATGATTACCGATAATTATTGACTCGACGAAAGTAAATTGACTCTTTTTATGTAAAAATAGTTAGTCACCTTATGGTTTAGAACAGTAATTGAAAGGTATTAGGCAGTGACAGTGAGGCTTATTCTCAGTATTTTCCATAATTATGCTTATTGCATGGGTTGCCAAACACTTAGTTTTGTGAATGAATGAATTTTAGTAATTTTCAGATTCCCATCTTGAAGTAGCTGGGAATGTGAATTGTGAATTCACTTTGCAATTCTGATTTGAAATGGCAAATTAATTTATAAATTCATCTTATCAATACAAATTCTAAGCTATTATGTTGTCTTAAGGCACGTGCACACTTATTGAACGTCAACATCACATTGACGCCGAATATCGCTTTCATCGGCTTTATGCACCCCTCGGGCGCGGTGGACCGTGAGAAAATTGGCGGACGAAAAAATCCCCGATTACGTAAACTTATGACGTTTTGGATTCGGGATTCGGTTTGTCCCTGGCAAAGTCGACGTGTAGGATTTTGTAAACATTGTGACCATTATAATACTCTTATAAATAATCTGTTGTCGTTCTAATGCGCGTACGGAGGGGAAATAAATCGGCTCCACTTAGATATCGACTTCGGCGGACTTTCTAAGCCACGTATTGGAACTGCGAAATGAAGGCGCCTGGAACCGGAGCGAGACGTAATGATTAAAACCAGACGTGCTTCGTCTTTTCGGAGAATTTCGGGAAAAGTCTTAGTTGTCATAAATGTGTCACGCAGTGTTCTGTCGTGACTTCTTATAAAAAGACTTTTTCTGTGCAGTGATTATTTTTCACCAGAGTTTTCATGTTTCTAAAGGCAAAGCAGTCACAACCAGAACCGAATTTCTGGTAGTGACTTTTGGCTAAGAAATGTTTTACTCTGTCTGACACCTGCAAAGTATGATCTATATTAAAATGAATAATATAATAATAATAAATCTGTCTCTCTGTTACATTTTGCGTCAAAATCTCTGAACCGATTGTGATAAGATGAGGTTATTACGGTTACTATTTTAAATCAATTCCAAAAAATAGGTAACAATATTTTACTGTATTGAAATTGTTTACATTTCCACCCACAAAAAACAAAATATGTACAATCACTAACTACAGAGGTCCATAATTTTAAATGTAATCTCCTCTGCGATGCCCGAAGTTTAACGTTTGAAAGTCGAAACTCGATTGGACATGAAACTTTGGAGCGCTATAAAACAAAAGTGTTCCTGACAAGCCATTGTCGTTGGGAGTGTACGTTTTAATCTGTAGCGGGTACAGTCGCCGGCAGGACGATGTGGCTGTTTGGAATTAATCGGTGTCGTATAACGTTCGATGTATATCACACGCACGATTATTGTCTACACATTCTCTTCGATAGTTAGTCAAATTCATAAGCAATTTTATTTTAATCTCCTTTCATTTTCAGTATTTTCTATGTATGCAGTTTTAATTGCAATATAGTGTTCAAAGTATTAAAGCGGTTACAGTTTATGCAGCCCTATTGTGTTAGCTTCGTCCTACAGATTTCTGTAAGGTAACTTAATGCCTAAGGAAACATACATGCACCTGAAACTCGTTGTTACGAGAAATATTGAATAATCTTGAGTTAAAACCTCAGCCGCTTGTAAATTGAACGTTGCATAGAATATATATGTACGATATCTTCAGAGAATCTCCCTGCGTTTTATACATATATACAAAGTCGCTTTCCGCTGTCTCTCCCTGTGCACGCTTAGATCTTTAAAACTACGCAACGGATTTTGAT